>QAXI01000408.1:216461-234022 GCA_004335615.1 Chloroidium sp. JM
CCCACCCACACACACCGATTCCTCAATTCACTCAGCGTCTATGCTGCTCCTGGGTGACATACTGCATATTGCAGCCTCTCCTCCTACTCCAGCCATTTGGATCTCTCCTCCCACTCTATCCATTGCACAGATGAGCACTCTTCCCAATTGGCAAGAACTCTGCCTCCCAAGCTTGCAAGCAAGCAAACGAGTGTTCCTTATTGCTAAACAAGTGAGAGTCCACTTGCTTGCAGCCTCACAGGACCCAAGTACTTGATGTCTTGTTGTGGCCCTGCTTTGCTGGCAGCCTGAGACCCACCTTCTTGAAGAAGGTGTTGGACAGGGCCTTGGCCTTCTTCCTCTCCTCCTTGGGCAGCTGGGCGGCCAGCACGTCCAGGTCAAACCTCAGGGTGCCGATCTGCAGCCTCAGCTCCTCCTTGGCCTTTGTCCTGCAGCAGTGCAAGGTCGATGAGGATATATGCATGATCGACTGAAAGAATGGTTTTCGGGCTTGGCGTATATGCCTGGGGGTGAGCATGTCTGGGGCACAACTGTTATCCAAGTGAAGTCGTTGCATGGGTGACAGGGAAAGAGTTTTGTTCTCATTAGGACGGAGGCCCTCCTAGCATTTCAAAGACGAATTCACCCGCTTATTTTCGACCTTGCCACTGCCATCCATGGCCAACCTGCAGATACTTTCTGCAATTCCACGCTTGCCCTCCAGGGATTGCACCGCCTTTGTAGCGTGATCAATGGCTTTGGGTGGCTGTGGAGCTTGGTCTGATGTGCTTGACAATGCGACCATTCCCTTCAAACCAGGCCTGCTGAGGCAATCTCCCAAGAATGTTCTGGGCGTCTCGAGGGATGCTTGCGAGCTCACCAGTACTTCTTGCTGACGAATTGTGGCAGCTTCTCGTCGATGCGCCTCTCGGCCTCTGCAATGCGCTTCTTGGTCTCGTCTATGCTGGTACGAGCCTGCACCAGTCCATAACCAACATGAGACCTGTGCTCCCTCCTCCAAATTCCGAAGCTCACCAGCAGCAGGCCTCTTACGATCCTCCGCGTTCAATTCCTTTCTCAGCATCATCCACATTCATAGTTACTGTAGTCTCCTGAGCCTTGCCAGATAACAAAGATCATGGGGTCATTGTGACCAGGATCCTGCTTTATTCCTTGACTAGTCCATGTTGCATTACCTCGGCCAGATTTCTGTTGGGGGCGACACATCTCATGCACTACATCCTCCCCCTAAACAGCCCCCCTCCCCTCCCCTCCCAGGCGTATCAATGCCGCCATGCATAACCTCGGCCAGGAGTCTGCCAGGGACGACACATCTCATGCACCAAGCTTCCACTGAACGAGCCCCCACCCTGCCCAGACGTATCCAGGCCGCCCTGCAGGACATTGTAATCGAGGGGCTCTGCAGGGGACGGATGAGCACCTGGGTGAACCCATCACGCTGTGCCTGGGGCAGATCCACATCGCGAGCCTCGTAGATGATGTCGAACCCACGCTCCCTTGCCTTGCGATCGTCGATCATCTCGATGGCGGCGGAGGCCTGCTTGGCCAGGCCCAGCCCAGCGATGCCGGCGACCATCCCTGAGAGGATCTGCAGGCGACAATTTCCGGTGGAAAAGTACGCCGTGTGGGGGTTTCAGGTGGGGTGCCGATGAACAGTTGGGGTCGGGGAGGTAGATAGGGGAAGGGGTCATAGCAGCGTCTGTGAGCTTATGGGTATCACCGTCTCTCTTCCAATGTGCTGTCCCCAAAGCAGGCTGTTTTTTGCCTGAGGATTTCACAATTCATTCCAGAGTGAGATTGCTGCCTGTAATTGGCAAATCTGTGGAGATACAACTATTCAAAGATCCAAATTGTGAACGAGACGCCATTCTGTCTCGTGTCATGCATCCTTGTCCTTCTCAATCGATTGCCTGCAGGCAAGCAAGGACGGGGAGAGCTTACCGCACGACGGCTCTCATTCTCGGCACGGACCACCAGGCTGGCGCGGTTGCTGCAAGGGAAGAAACGCAAGATCAGGACATCTTGCCAGACTGAAGCTATGATTGCACAACGAAGGCTCCCCAACACGACAACAATCTACGCAATCCTACATACTAATTCCGCATCTCTGAAATCCAAGCACTCCAAATTATTCCATTCCAGGCCAGGAACAGCCAAATGCGTTCGCATGACGGGCCAAGAGGCAGCCTCCCCAGTACATAGGCTGGCCTCACCACTTCTGGCTCCTCTCTGCAGCCACAGACACTTGTGATTATGCAGGTCCAGAAAGTGATGGAAGCAATCATGCTGACTGGGTGTTGGGAGCAATCTAGTAAACCCAGGTCAGCATTCGAAGCAGGCTTCACCTGCTGCGCGAAGGGCCGAGCCGGTGAAGGCGGTCCTGCAAAACACCCGCTGTCAGCTTCAATATGGAGCCAATCCTTAGCAGACACCGTGCAGCGTGAAAGCGATGCTGGCCCCCTTTCCAGCCTCGTCAAGGACAGACAAGCACTCACTTCTGAGAGATGACGCTCTGCATGGCTGCGAGGCTGGGCTTAATGTCGTTAGATGCAAGAATCGGCAATGAGAGCCGAAATCTTCCAACGATAAGGTGGAGGGGGGCGCTGCCCACACTGGCCGGCCCAGATCTCAACTACAGTCACAGGGCAACGTTCATATCGTATCCTTCGTAGGTGAGATGAACTCATGATGCGAAGCAAAAAAGTTTGTTGCGAGCATCGGCAGCCAAGTCAGGCTTATTTTCAAGTTACTGCAGGATAAGTCACAACTGGGGGGGAGGAGTGCTGGGTGAACCATACCAGGTGCATTGGCCATACAGGTGGTCTTATGCATGGGGCAATGATTCAAGAATTGCACTTGCGTCTCGGTGAATCTGCACAGGCTGCACAACAGTCCCACTAACATGTTTCATAGAACGCATTGAAGGTCACTGCACGCCACACTTCAGCAAAACGCCTCACTGAACAGGTCTGTAATCTATCTAGCACTAGGATATTCCTGCTCTACCAAAACCCAGACTGCTGATGTCACGGCAATGAGACACAGCATGCTTGATAAAGAATTTCCCCCAGATCCTCTCGCCCCGGTGGAACCTGACCTATCTAAAACCTTTTCCGCTAGAAAGTCCTGGTCATTGGCTATGACAACATCCAAAAGGTATCCAAATTACTCTCAATTGTTGACAGAGAAAACACCTTCTGGATGTTGTCATATCGCTTGACCAGAACTTTGCTCACGGAACAGGGCTAGAGTAGGAGTTTATTTTGTGCAGCTCTTCCTCCTTACGACTGTCTCTCGTCCTTGAAGCCAAACAAGAGGCCCTGCAACCACATTGCACCGAGTCACACAGGATTGCTGTCACGCACTTGACAGCTAATCAGAAGCAGGCATGGAGCACATGCAAGGACTGCTTTGATTGCTGTCAGTCAGGGCAGTATTGGATTTGCAACACTTCCTTGCCCAGGAAAAGGTCACTAAATATGGCAATTGCGCTTCAATTTGGCAAAATCTGGGTGATGAGACTCGGGGAGGAAAAGCTGCAAAAGTTTGTTTTGCCGGCAATCTGAAGGAGTGAAGCCATTCATACACAGGGCAAGGACTGGTGCAAATGGAGGAATGGGAAAGGCTCTCCTACCCGCTCGACAATTCTGGGTTCCTGGCCGCTTGCAATCACGGCAGTGGATGCCACATCCAGCATCAGGCCGTGGGCAACGACCCCCTTCACGGCTGAGATCTCCTGGGCGATCTTCTCGTAGGGCACGGTCTCCCCAATGAACTTCAGATTCGACACTGCGATGTCACAGGGCGTCAGGAAGGACCGCTGAAAGTCGATGGTGTACTGCGGAGGATGCGGTCGCCATATATACAGTCTCAGACATTTGAAGACTGTTGAGCTCCCTTGGGTGGACAAAAATCACCCCTTCTGTTGAAAAGGGGGCGAGAGGGACTGTACATTCTTCTGATGAGTTCATGGTACGCAATTTCTGCTTCTTCTGCAATCTTCATTAGCCATACAGGAGTTAAGTGTAGTATTGCCCAAGTGCTTCCAATCTAGCCAACGATCCAGGGGAACTCATATCTGCCCCCTCAATTGTAATCTCTCGACCTCTGCACTGCTCTGCGGACTCTTGAAGACTGAATGACAAGCAGCAGTGGGAGCAGGGCCTCACAAAACCGTATGTCCAGGATGGAGTAGCCTTCCGGACTGATGAAAGGGTTCTTGCCTCCCCGGGGGTCAGCAGCATCGTCCCTGGACCGCCTCCAGATCTCTGCGAGCCCCTTCTTCAGGCTTGTATAAGCGTGATGCACAGTTTTGCAGTCTGTATCCTCACTCACAGTCTGATCGGTGCAGCATAAATCCACCCCAAAAAAGCAAGGCTCCATCCCCAAAACATGCACGATAAGAGGGTCCACTGGTCGGCGAGCCCCATCAGCGTCCCAGAACCCCCTCCAGGATTCTGCAAGACCCTCATCGGCCTCCAGACCACAAAATACCCAACATCTGCAGCCTGGAAGGGAAGTGGCCCGTCTGCTCCAAACGGGCAAGCAAATATCTTTGCGATGGAGCTGTGTGACTGTCAAGGGAGCTTCACCGGCGTTTCCACAAAGGAGGGACAGAAGACAAGGGAGAAAATAAGGAGAAGGAAAGCAGCGTTACCAGCGTCTCCGATAAACAGATCATCCAGCTCCTCGGCTGTGGCCTCCCAGTCCGCCCCGTCCACTAGCACGGGCAGGGCACCCCCCAGCCGCCGGACAACCTGGCTGGGACACATTGGCGGGTTGGGGATTGGCATGGAGCCCATCTAGCTTTATGCTATGCAGGTGAATGCTGAGATTCATCTTGAGTCATTTACCATTGTGACGAGAAGCAGGAAATTTTGCCCTTTTCATGCCTTCATCACGACAATGAGCTTGTGGCACGAAAAGAGGATCAGCAGGGATTGAAACTCATTGTAAGCCCCATCAATTCTCAATCAAGCTATTAGGTGTACTCAAGGAGAAGATGATGCACCCACCATGAGAGGATCTGGCACCAGGGCCACACACTGCTTGCTGCGACCCGTCAGTTCTCTCAAATTCTGAAGCTGCGGCTGCTGAATGCCGCCTTCGGCGGCCGCTCGTCCTGCAAAAAAATCTGCTCTGTGCTTCTCTGCACCTGTCAGACGTTGCGCGACTGCCATAACCAGGAAATCCCCCATCTCTGCTGACCTCTTATAGATTCCCCTTGCCCCCCTTTGTTCCTGCCCACCCAGAGAAATGATTATGGTTCACTGGAATTCTGAGTGAAAATTTATGGGTCATCCAGCAAAGCGGGCCTGTGCTGGGGGTCCGAAATTTCAGCAACACATTTGAGCACTCCACCACTCCATGAACAGCTTTTCTCCTCAGATCAAATTCAAGCAGTCATGGCTTGCTATGGCACATTGATGAAGGAATGTCTCAAGGAGGCGCACCTGTGATGAAGGAGAGTCCATTTCCTGTACAATCTACCTCTCCAGCCTCGATCAGCGTCACGTCTGCCTGCAATCACGAGCACCTATGTAAACAAGCCATTCCTGACCGTGCAACAGCCAGCTGGAGATGCAGACTCATGCACTATGTGGCGCTACATAATTTCAGCACCAGTTTCTTGGCCGAAGCACAAGAGACCTCAAAGTGATGCTGCTTTTTCAATGACCATTCAGCAGTAAAATGATGTAGTCAGTATCAAGACCTTTCCTGAATATGGCCAAGTTCCCTCGGGAAAGAAAGTCCAGAATTGTTGCCCCTTTTGACTGCCACTGATAGGTCGAATGTGAAGCCCACATTCATCTAGAACTGGCACGATCAAGCCACTCCAACAAACAATGAGGCTACTCCTCTGTACCTGCAAGGAGCTGTCATTTGCGTCTCGCAAGGGCACGCCTTGTACAGTTGCTTCCGCTGTGGCCATAGTTGATGAAGATAGGCAGCTCACGTCCTGTAGCAATGCAGCAATTTCAGGCAGCCTACATCATTACAAGGGGCGAACACTGAAAATTGTCACTCCCCCCCCCCCCAAAAACCCCATCCCTCTTTATCTTTGAAGCCACACCTCATGTGTGTTGCCCTGATCCTCTTAGATCTACCATGCCGGAGGCAGTCCATCAAAACGCCGCCTGACTCGCTCCAACTCCAGGCCCCACCGGTGTATCAAGTGAGTCAAGCCAAAGGTACCCAGCACTTCGTGCTGTATGGTATGTATCAAGGGCTTGCCTGCAGCATATTGTCTTTGATCCGCTTCCCTATGACCTCCAGAGCATACATTACTATGGAGCCATGCCCCAAGCCTATGACTGCTCCATCTCTTACAAATGCATCCACAGCCCTTTCTGCTGCAATCCTGCAGACACAGATGCTTCAGTCCTACTTCACTGTAGGCACAGTGGGCAAGCATCCGTCCCTGAACGCGTTGATATGGCTTACCTGGCTGCTTGCTCTTCTGAAATGGCTGACGTGCGTGTATGTCTCACTTTCTGCTTCCTAAACGGCAAATTCCTGCGAGTTGCTGGCAATTCGCGAAGACAAGGTGTGCATGCCCTGGAACGGTGTGCGTCTTGTGGAAGCGCACTATGCAGGCTCGTTTGCATATTTGATGTAACGCTCAGGTATTATTATTGGCTCGCGTGGAGGAGATGTTGCTAGATGTTGTTAATTTTCACTGCCTGAACCATTCTAAACGGGTAAGTTACATTGTTACAATCGATTCGTCCCAAGTAATCGGGTTGTTCAAAGTTTTCGTCCTCTTGGGCCTTGGCTGTGTCAAGATCCTGGCGCATGCTATGTAGAAGACACTTGAAGGCCTGGTGGCATCAAGCTCTCACTTTCAATGTCGGCATGTACACTACCATGCACCTAGGTTCTCGAAACACCACAAATTCGGTGGTGAAAAGCTTTAGATCGGAGTACACGGTGCCGTGCTACCTCTATAGTACATCACTTGTAAAGGCGAGTGTTTTCAGAAGGACTGGAAGGAAAGAATTTGGCTCAGGGCCAGGACACCCCTTTGGAAGCAAATTTACAGACAGACAGAGACAGGGCGTGACCCTGCTGGAGGCCTATACTAAGAAAAGCAAATC
This sequence comes from Chloroidium sp. JM, assembly GCA_004335615.1. Taxonomy (NCBI): domain Eukaryota; kingdom Viridiplantae; phylum Chlorophyta; class Trebouxiophyceae; order Watanabeales; family Watanabeaceae; genus Chloroidium; species Chloroidium sp. JM. The sequence goes on from QAXI01000408.1 coordinate 223,559, forward strand.
TGGGCAGAGATACAAGAGGTTGTCTGACTCTGAGGAGCGCGAGCTATTCAATTCGCTTTTCAGCAATCCAAACGAATGGTAAACTCACTTTCGCTTCTTTTTGAAGCAATGGATATTGAGAGAAGACGGCACTCAATCCCCTTGGTCGATTGTTTGGTATCTGCAGCTCCTAGGATGCAGGAACACCGTCCAGTGTCACTTTATTATGTTAATATGATGAGCTCCTAGCCAGGTCTGCCATGGGAGTATAGAACCAGAATGCTGGTGGAAAAAGGGGGAAAAGGGGATGTCTTCCCTGTGCAGAGCTCTGCTGGATTGTTCTGTACCAGAATTAGGCCATGAGTGCGAGAGCACTGCTCAGAAACAAAACATTCGATGCTGCAGGTGGGACTACCGAAACCTTGCTCTGAAAAAATCTCCAACAACTCCGGATTTCGTAAGCCTTTCACTCCTTCAAATGAGCCAAAGTGCTCCCTAGAATGTGCAGGCTGTTTAATCATCACCCCTGTAGAATAGGGAGGTGTACCAAAAATGACATGGGATTTGTGACAACCATTCTGTGAATGTTATCATGAGACAGTGAATCCGTGATTCAGGGGTTCATTGCTAAGGACGTCATAACAAGCTCACAAGTCACTGATTCAAAGCTTTATCACTGTATGATATCAAAGTCTGCCAGTTGCTAAACACACATTGCTCAGCAGCATGCAACCCTGATAACGCTTCCAGATCAAGAGACATGGATGAAATGCATCCGGCTATATGGGCCAACTACACGAGTTGGGAAAACGCGAAATCTCGGCAACATCAATGATATGAGCTTGTTGGTTTTGCAGAGGAACAGATGGGATTTTGGGAAGGTGCTGTGGGTGTACAAGAGAGGCTCAGCTCAATTTCTCAAGGACATACCGCTCTTGGAAGAGAGGATGGAGAAGATGGATGGTGCTCAGTTGTCATGGCAGAAGGTGCATCTGATGACACCCGTGAGAGCATCTATGACCAACCTATGCTTGCTTGTTCTTGCACGGCAACAGCAATTCAAAGTGCTACAAATTGTTCTTGCTTGCCCTGGCCTCTAGATTCGGAAATTTGATTGACCTGCGCTATTAACATTGAGAGACCATTCCAATCACAATTGACTCAATCTTTGGCACAATGCCCCACATCATCAGAGCAGTACCTCATTGCTGCACCGTAAGTTACTATTTACTTGGTATGATCCAATGGGCTTCTATTACCTGCAGCCTCTGGTCCCCCCCACCCCCAGCGAAGCATGGCAGGATCTTTTCGAGAACCCTGGCAAGTACGTTGACAGGAGGGAGACAAAAACCAACGAAAAGCAACCAGGTCCTCCTTGCCCCCCCACCCCCTTCCCCCTGCCCTCATCTAGCATGACTATTGGTGGAATGTGCGCAATGTTTCTGCAGTAAAGCCAAACAAAAAGCCATTCACCTCATTGCGGCCAATCAGCATGCCGCAAGGGGGGGGGATGGAATGATATTCATCTCAGATTGGCCTCTCATGTTGCTGAATTTGATTCAGCGGTGAGGAAGCATGTAATCTATCCATTCTTCAAACATTGAACACTCCAAGCATTCTTGAAACATTGGACAGCAAGGTGCAAACCTCCCTCTGGCCTTGAGATGCCATGAAGGACAGGCATGCTGAGTTTGCATGCCTGGAGCAAATCTAGCTCGGTACGTAGAATTGTCTGTTCATGCAGATTTTGTCAATGTGAGGACGGGATACGCAATGTGGCTCAACAATTGCCCATATGGCAAAGAGGACAGACTGGACACGATGATATTTGCCCAGGATTTCCCAGCTGTCAAGGTATGGTCCTACAATAAGCTTGTGACCTGAAAGGGTAGATATATTCTGAATGGTTCGGTTGCAGGAAATCCCTCGACCATGCCTTACAGTGGGTAATTATAGGCATGCGTCCTCGAGCCCAGGCTCACTGAAAGTCTTTGATGGCATACGTTCTTTACTCTCGAGAGTCCCCTGTTCAAATCAGTTGATCTTGATTTTCTACTATTTGCAGATTCAGTTCCAGTATATTGCTCTGCAGCCCTGTAATTTGAGGCCTTTTTCCCTCCCCCCCCTCTCTCCTGGCCGCACATAATCACAGAAGTTTGACTCACCTTAGTCCACAGCAGCAGGCATGCAACATCAATCGACTTGTTCACCAGAACACCGTTCATCGACCACCATTACCATGTTCCATGACTAGTCTCACAAGCAATCTCACACCTTTGCAGCCAAAGATGACTGATGCCATGGGGCTGCCGATACGGGAGACAGAGACAGAGACAGCGAAGAGCGGGCTTACGGATGATGAGGAGGACAGTGACATGGAGCTAGTAATTGAGGAGGAGGCGGAGGACGAGCAGAGCTGGGAGGAGGCAACAGGCAGCAAGATGGTAGAGGAGCTGCTGGGCACGTTCGACCCCAGCCTCGCAGACGAGGCCACACCCCCCCAGGTCCCATCTCAATTGCTGTTATGGAACCCACCTTCGCCGAAACCCCCCCCCCCCCCTTCTCAAAACCTCCCGAGCCCTCTGGGACAAAGTTCCCCTTTGTGCATGGTTAAGTGGCATCTTTTGCAGCCTTCTATCTGGATTGATTTTGTGAACTCAGGATGGCAGACACGCCCATTTGCATTGACAGCGCGTCATGACCCCACAACAGGTTACACCTGAGATCTGCAGATACGCAGTCTAAGAAGAGCGCCAGCCCGAGATGCGTAAGTCGGCAATCCTGGCTTGCAGGAGGTCATGGGCGAGGGTGTGGAGCTGATGAGGTACCAGAGGCAGGGGCTGGCTTGGATGATGCGGCGAGAGGAGAGCAGCAACCCCAGGGGGGGTCTTCTGTGCGATCAGCAAGGGTGACTTGCCCTGACTTTTGCCTCTGGCCATGGCATGGAAGGCTTTTGTTTTCTACAATTCTGCACATTTCCATGCCATGCTTCCAGCGTGGGAAGCGTTGCTCATCAAGGAAAATAGCTGTTGTGCCACTGCCAGCTACGGCTCTCTGGACTCAAAAGTGCAGCAACAACGGTCTGCTGCCTCAGGTTGGGGAAGACCGTCCAAGCGCTGGCACTGATTGCCAGCAACCCGTGCCCCTCGGAGACTCCTTCAGGCAATGCAAGCACCTGCAACCCCTCCAATCTCTCTCTATGGCAGGTGCTTTCCATACGATGTCTCTCACTTGCAATTGCATATGACGCTTGATGCCAATGCAAGCTAATATCACAAGCTTCTGCAATTTGACAGCACTAAATGCGGCTGCCAGCGAGCCGACAAGAACAACGCATCCTAAAACTCTCCCACAAAATATGCTCACACCCACAAATAAGGCCATGTGAGCGCATATGCAGCACGCCAGGGCGGGCCCAATTTAAGCCTTCCCTTCTGGAACAGGGTGTAGGACCTGAGGAAGCTGATGCGCCTGAGTCAAGCCACGGGGAAATCAAAGCAGAGGTCCCGAGCAATGCGTTTGTAGCAGAGGCGGGTCTGCCCATCAAAGGCACATTGGTGGTGGCACCAAAGTCTGTGCTGCCCAACTGGAAAAGGGAAATCGAGAGGGGGGTACGCTTTTCTCTCTTTCCTCCTCTCTTTTCCTAAAACTCTCCCAAACTCTCAATCGTGATTGCCTTCCCAGCATTCGATTTTACTGATTTTCTACCTTGAGATTTAGTGACAAAGAGGCTATTGAACATATGAGGATGCTTCTCTGTTCGGGCATTTATGCACCGGGACAAATTGCCCATCGCTCATGTATATAACAAGATTCATGGATTGCATGAAAGGCCCTACTGTACCGTAATCCTACCACCATCGGTCGATGCTTGCAGACACTTAAGCATCTTGTTTCATGGGCAGTCCAACCTCAAGGTGCTGCTGTACGCCAGCACGGAGCGAGAGAAGCACCAGGACCCGCAGTCCCTCGCTGAGTATGACGTGGTGTTGGCATCGTACAACATCATTCTGTACGACAGCAGCCTGGTGAAGAGATCCGATGTCCGCGCAACCTTCAAGTAAGCCGAAACCAATTTATTTGGTGTCTCATGTGGCAAGCAATGTGCCTTACACCACTCGCTTGCATCATCCACCATTGCTCAACATGTAATATTGAATGACGGAGCATTCCTGTCAACACTCCTCTCAGCCGTCGGGGTATGCAGCAGGGTAGGTCTTCAGTGGCAACAGCAGCGTCTTGCTAGCAAGCAGCACTGGCTTCAAAACTAGACTTGATCGGTGAGGAGAAACATCGCTGAAAGCTGATCGAGCCAAGCGTATTTGCCATGAGACAACTACCGCCTGATCTGTAGGGTGCAGTGGTGGCGCATTGTGCTCGACGAAGTGCAGAACATACGAAACTGGGCGAATGACACAACAGCAGCGATAGCCTTGCTTTCGGTAAGATTTTGATCACCACCATCACACTGTCTTCGTTGCTTTTATGAAGCTACCATGATGCGGCTTTTGCATCTGCCCAAACATACAAGCAAGTCTGCTGTTTTTTGGTAGTTAGTTGGGGTGGATTGTTTGGCTAAAGGAGGAGGCTTCATTTTTGACTGTAAGATGTATTCAGGAGGTCGTTTACAACTCCAATGAGAACAGAGCCCCTTTAAGTTTTCAATAAGGGCATGAGACTGCAGTACGCCGGTGCAGAGGAGCAGGAACCAGATATCTGAGCAGAAAATCTGCAGCTTTCTTCCTTGTAGGCCTAACATAAGGGCAAGAAGAAGGAGAGGGGCGGGCAGAACAGCAAAGGGAAGTCAAAGATCTGGCCTACATTCTTAATGATGCAGAATTTGATATTCTGCAGGTGCGGGAAGGGGGTAGGAAGTGGGGGCTATCGGGCACGCCGATACAGAACTCAGAGAAGGAGCTCTTCTCCTACCTGAATTTTCTCGACTACACGCCTTGGAACAGGCGCCAGGAATTTGACGATGTATTACAGGCTTGATTTTGCTTCCTTTCCTTTTTCCTTCATGGCTATCGTGTAGGGGGAATATTCCTGCACAACATGCTTGTTGATGAATCTCGATAATGAAGATTGCAGGCAGCTTCAGTTTCTGTGCAGCGGCTTCAAACATAGACCAGCTGGGTCAAAAGGATTCTATCAAGTGAGAGGACTTGACCAGTGCAAGTCTGATTGGTAAAGGGAGACTCAATTTTTGAAATTCCAAACTTCCATGAAAGCTTGCATCTCCAACAGGGGTGCTTATGTGACCCAATCCAAGACCTTTACTGCAATGAGGGACTTTCCATGCATCGCTGCAGGAATGAGCTGCTATGGCACTGCATAGTGATTTAAGCTGCAACTACACGAGTGTAGACCCAATTTTCCGGCAGGCAAACATCAATCTTGACTTTTCTGTCGTTGCAATCACAGAAGTCCAATGACAAGATGGAGGTGTTCCGGCAGCTGCAAAGCATCATGCAGCCCATCATGCTGAGGAGGACCAAAACATCTACCATTGACGGCCAGCGCATCCTCAACCTGCCTGAAAGGTCACCTCCCCCCCCCCCCCCCCCCTTAAACTTCCCCATGCATCCTCTCACACGCTGATGGCAATCTCTTTGCAGGAATGTTGCATCAGCCTCATGCAATCATGTGTTGCCTGACCTGACAATTATATTTGCGATTTCTGGCCTTTTGCTGACTCTTGTGGCATTCTTCTTTGGAGGTCCCTCTGCAGCATGGTCTCTGGACTGAAACAGAGTGGTTGATGAGCAGACTCATTGATTTTTGATGTGCAGACTTGTGACAAGGCATGAGGTGGAGATGGAAGGCGATGAGCTGAAGGCCTATGAGACCATGCGAGAGTTTGCACTGCGCGAATACGAGGTGACTCAATCTAGCAAAACTGGGATCCGGAAGAGCTCTCCCGATTTTAAATTTTAAATCCCAACAACAACCCCCTCCCTTCTCTGAGAAAACTGCTCTTGCCCCCATGCATTTCCACATCCGACTCTTGAGGTGCAATTCCCCCCATCAATCCCCCGCCCCCCCTCCCCTTTTCCCTCCCTCCAAATACATCATTTAGCAAGTCAAGCTGAAATGCTGAACTGGAGTCAAAGCAGTGGTGCCTGGTAGGCAGCGAGCGCTTACAGAGCATTGATGTTGCAGATTGCAGGGGAGGACTCAAGCTTCAGCATCTTGCTGACAATCCTCCTCAACCTGCGGAGAGGCACGGGGCATGCCTGGTTGGCCCAGCAGTTCTGGGACCGCGTAGCGCCCCTGGACCTGGGGGAGACCCTGGAGAAGCGTGCAGCGGGGGCCAAGCGCAAGGGCGGGGCGGTCGAGTATATTTCGGAGATGCCAGAGGAGCTGCGGAGGGTCAGAGAGGATCTTGCGCCCTCAGCGAAGATGCTGGAGCTGCTCAAGCTGCTCAAGCAGCATCCTGGTGAGTCAAGACCTGCCTCTCCCACCTTTCGTGCGTTTATCTTTTTTTCCCCCTGTGTCTTGCGGTGCACCTGTGGACGGATCATTGCATGTTTGGATTTGATGTCAATTTCAAGTCACTTTACAGTGTCAACCAAAACTACAATTGTTGCACTTCAAATGAAACAGCCTCAGAGGCACCAAGTTGGATGAGCATGTGTCACGCGCTTGACTCAGGCGAAGAATTCCTAGGCGGCATCAAATTGTCGCTGGAAAGTGTCACAAATGAAAAAGACTGTTCTGATGGAGAACCAGAATTTGCACACCTGTCTCTTTGCGTCAGGCCTAAATTGACCTTAAACATTTTCCAATGCGTGCAGATGAGAAGTTCATAGTGTTCTCCCAGTGGACAGACATGCTGACCTTGCTGGAGGAAATGCTGGACGACGAGGGGGTGGGGTATGCCCGACTGGACGGCAAGATGGAGCAGCAGAAGCGTGAGGACGCCATTGCTATCATGAGGGACGATCCCACCAAGAAGGTCTTCCTGGTGGGTCCAATTCCTCCCTGTGCATTGCCCAATGTTGTTACTACTTGTGAATCTCTCAATGCAAGTGAGTGGCTCCTCTTGCATCGCCCTACCAATGTCTAGAAAAGGGGAAGAATTTGATGAGGTGGTCTCATCACGAGACCCTTTACATTCACTAAGATGGGTTATGGAAATTTGAGTGTGGAGGGGTTGAATGATGCCAGGAAGTCACTCCTGCTGGTACCCAAATTCACACTGACTTGACAATGGCAGCAGTCTGCTGGTGGTGCATGTATTCTGTGCCATGTCACGGATGTTAGGGGCTCTGCAGATCACAGTGCACCACCATAGGCGTTCGAACGCGAACTGGAATGGTCATTCTCAGGTGGATCTCACGGAGAATCATCAGCTGAAAAGCCAGACAAAAATCGTGCATGGTGCAGGTATCCCTGTTGGCAGGCAAGGAGGGGCTGAACCTGCAGTTCTGCAATCGCATTGTGCTGATGGACCCCCACTTCAACCCCATGGTGGAGGAGCAGGCAAGCCTGTTTTACCCGTTCCAGCATATTCGATGCTTGAGAAGAAAGAGAATTCCACCATTGTGACAGAAACGGTTAAGAGATACTGTCCACTCTGCTTGACAGGTATGCAAAGACTCAAATGCCTGTCCTTGATGCTTTTCATGGCTGCCAAACTTGACTTTTGGTCGTAACATGGCTGCCCAATCCCTGACCTCCCAGAGACAGAATGTTTTGCACAAAAAGATCATGTCACTTCCAGACCAACAGGTGGGAGAGTTCAATCTTTGTTGGCTGCAGGCAATAGACAGGGCTCACCGCTTCGGTCAAGAAAAGCCGGTACATGCCCACAAATTCTATGTCAGAGGTGATGCTGATTCTCAGACAAACAGTCAACAATTCATTGGTAATCATGATCCAAAATACTGTCCCTGACAGTATTTTCCTCATTGCATCCTTGTTTCTTATTCAGGGGCAATGCAAGTGTACACCCTAGTTGAGCACACATCAAATTTGCTCCTCTGATTCAACGCCAAGCAGATGAAGCCTCCAAAAATAAATTTCACTGCAGCTTGGTGCCTCTCAAGCTCTCACAGAAGCATGAACCCAGATTATTCGACCATTGAGCAACAATGATTGCCAATTGAAAAGTAACACTGGGAGAGATAGTGGACCAAACATTCTGCCACCAAAACATTGCACCTTCATGAATGCAGAACGATTCTTGCTGTGTTGCAGACTCTGTGGACGAGGCCATCTTTGCCATCCAGGTACCTTAACCCCTCCAAAGCCCAACCCCTAACCGGGCAATCGCTGATCCCAGATGAAAGAAGCTCCATGGTAGAGGCACGATGATGCTTGTGGTAGAGCAGACATCATTGCACAGGAAATCCTTCGCCGCTGATTACGCTAGAGGTGAGGCCAGACGTAAGACGGTGCATGTGCAGGACTACAAACTGGCCATCAGTGCCTCCATCATTTCAGACTCCTCCGAGGACAAGGTGCTGAGCCGAGACAAGCTGAAGCAGATCTTTGCCCACCTGAAGGAAGGAGATGGGTCTTTGTCTGAGACCCTCAAGCCCAGGTAGCATGCCATGGTCATTACCAGGTAGAACTGCCCTTGCTGGGGAAAAGAGACGTTCTTAGGGGTGGAATTGGGGAGATGGAGGTTGTGGGGCTCAGATTGTGCCTATTGCGCAGGGGAGTGTTGCAACCCTGTTGATGATTGTTGTCGATGTCCTACAAGGAGCGGGTGAAAGGTGGGGAGAAATGGAATACAAAAGGGCAAACGTAGGCAGGAGGGAAAGGAGAAGAGGGATTGAGTCTTGGTCATAGATCTGCAGTGAGGAGAGGCATTAACCTTTTGGGGTTGTTGCAGCACGCCTTCATTGCTGAGCGTTTGAAGCTGGCAGGCTGGACTAGCTGGAATCCACGTTGTGAGAGGAGGGGGGGCCCGGGGATAGCAACGTTGAAAGGGCAACCCCAGCACCGCAGCTCATTTCTCCCCCTACCCTGGAGGAGGGACAATGACGTTGAATGGCAGCGGAAGGCATACGGAGGTGTTCCTGCCCACTTCCTGGGATCAGTGTCGGCAGCGTCAAGAGTAGGGAGTGGCCCTCGTATGGTCTCACTCCCCCAACATTGTTGGGGGAGGGACAATGGCGTAAAGTATATGGGGCAGTCATACAGGCTCCATTTCACACCACCTCCTGGCAGGAGCACTGGACTTGAAGCTCGATTCTGTGGCGTCTGGAAAGTATCGCCTGGTACATGTATGCTGACATTCTTGAAGGTGACAAGATCACAGAAAGGAGTAGAGTCTGCAAGGTTTCCTGGCAATGCATCTGGTCTCTGCCACTGAGGGAAGCACAAGGCTTCTTGCTGAGGTACAGGTTTCCGTTTGCTGTGTTCATCTTTCCGTTGTTGGGCAAGTAGAGAATCCTCATGGATCTGATAATAAGGAAATTTTTCCATTTGTCATCCAGTAAGTACGAGATACTGGAAGGTATCAGCAACAGGATTTTCTCACTTACCAGCTGCATTTCTATGATGCTGGCAACTTGACGTGTCTCTGAGGTCCTGTACACATGCTGTGTCTGGTAGACTTAACTATCAGGAAAAACGCCTTTCTGCCTTGATGTGAGCATAAGAGAGCTGGTTGTCATAGGCATGACTGCTCTTGGAATGTAGCAAATGTGTGCCAGCCAGACAAGGCATGGAAAGGATTTCTGCTTTGTTTCTGGAGCTGAAGAGCTTTGTAGATAGTGCAGTGCTTAAGTGCAACGAGGGAATAGAAGAGCCTTGAGCTCATGTGATGTGAATGGATCTTACAGCACACATGCATTACCTATACAGTGCCTTTGTAAAATCCAAAGCTAGCATGGCAGACATTACTGTAATGTAACGATGAGATCTAGACTCACAGCGTTGAATAGTATTCCATTCAGCCCTGGCGTCAGCTGCTTGAAAGATGCTGAGTCAGGGGAGGATACACATGTGTTGTCTACGAAAAATTTTGGCACAGGGTTTCCAACAAAAGCTTGAGGAAAGTACATCACACATATCTACAAATGAGGACATGCTGTGACTGCCATTGGATCCGGCAATTGTGGCACCTGTGAGCCTCTCCGCTGCACTATCGCTTTCCTTCCTCAATGACATGCATTCCAGACTGCTTGAATGCCAGTCTCAAAGGCTTTGGCAGCCTTCACATTTCCCTTTTAGACTGAGTCATGCGGAGTCATTTTTCAGTCCGTTGCTTCCTGGTTGGCGTTGTGGCGGGGGACGTCCAGCACGAACACCTCCATCTGGCTGTTCACCACCTCCTGCTCCGCCTCCTCATGCTCCACAGGCTCCGCTTTGGAAGCCTGCCTGCCTCCAGACCTCTTGCGCGACAGAGCCCTGCATGCAAAGCAGATGAGATACCGCCCTGCCTTCATAGGTAGGTAAGGGAGTTCTCTGTCCTCCAGTTTCACTGTGAGCATATGCAGCGGCACAAGAGACAAGGAGCTTGCAGATCCC
>QAXI01000408.1:294362-310563 GCA_004335615.1 Chloroidium sp. JM
AAGGGGGGGGGGGGGGGTGCAATACTGCAGAAGGCCATGAATTGAATCCAGGCAAAAAGCTTGACAACATTGCTATAATCATTATGACTCTCCAACGTTCCTTCTTCCAACCTACGAATCACCAAACTTCGAGGCAACATCAAGGCCTGCTTTGCTTTTCGCTCTACTCACTCACTGCAGTGGGAATGCATGGTGTCATGAACAAAATGCAAGGGTACACACTGATATCTCATGCCAATGAAAGCCAAAGATGGAATCTCATGGAGCATTGCAAGTCTCAAAAGACGTTCATTTCTGGGGAACAGTGCTTCCAAGACACCATAAGCTTCCAGGCAACCTAGGTAATCTCATTCTGACGGCCCGCCCAAATCAGAATTTCGAGGGAGCTGCCATGGAAGCCAGGGTCTGCAATGCCGTATCAAATGACAAACTACAGCGCTTGCTTTTCTCTAAGAAAAAGCGGGAGTTCACAATATTTATGAAAAAGGAGGAGGTTGCTTGGACAGCAACCTTATAAGCTGCGAAGTCCTCCAGCCACCAGGAACATGGTGCGCCAGTAAAGATGCTCTACAAAGCAGTGGCCAAGGTACAGGGTCTACATGGCAAAGCGATATTGCCTCTACCTGACAAAGCAGATCAAATTTTCAATGCCTCGGAATAACTGGGCGTGCTCTAGTAGCCAAAATCATTCCCAAAAGGAAAGCAGTAAATGTCTTGGGTTGCCAAACTGCCAAGACTTTGGGTTCCCAAGAAGAGAAGCATGTGTTGCTTCCAAAAGACCCCTTCTTGGCACTCTCAGCACTCCTGCCAATGCAAAGGAAGAGTTCCTCGCTGGATGGTGATAGCGCTGAGGCTCATGGAGTGTATATCACTTTTGCGCCAGGCCAGCCACCCCCACGTTGCTGTCCCTGTCCCGAAGGTCGGCTCCAGAGGAAACGGGCATGTTGGTGTCCAGTGGGGAGCTGGGGCCGCGCCATGCCTCGCTGAGCCCCTCCACGCCCATGCTCTGCACCAGTGTGTTGCCGGAGGCAATGGGCATGCCAGCCTCCAGGTCGTCGATCTTGGCCGGCTTGGAGGGAGGCGAGAGGTCGCGGTGGTCGTCCAACGAGGGATGCTCCTGCAAGACGCATTTTTCATCAATTGAGGGAAAGATGTGGGTCGGCGAGCTAACAAATTTTGTACTGAGCTTGACAATCTGGCAGCAAGAGTCCTGCCTCATGTGTCTGATCCAGGACATCATTGCTATACTCCTGGGGATTTGCATCAATGTTTATATGCTGGTACACTGGGCTTGACAGCATCAATATCAGGGGTATTGACTCCACTGCAGCTCTGGAAATGAGAACCAGATCAATCAGCAATACATTAGAAGAGCAAAGGAAAAGGATGTGTGAGGGAATGCATGACTTACCGGGATTTCAAGAGGTGTCATGAATCCCACTTCGTAAAGGATTCCAGCCACACTACCACCGATGTATGGACCAACCTGCAGATCAAGCCTCCTGGACGAACTTCGGCACATTGCATGGCCATTGCAGCAAGTGTTGCGGAAGTAGCTGACGGGATCATGCACAAAAATCATGCAACTCAACACAAAAACAACATAGACGCAAAAAATGCAAAAAAGCCATCTGCTATACAAAAGCATGGCTCACAGCACATGGTGCTGCATGAGTGGCCCATGCAATGCAATTTACAGGCAGCAGAGAATGAAGTGTGCTGTATACCCAGAAGATCCAGTAGCGGTGGAACTCCCTGGCAACCATGGCGGGTCCAAAGGATCGGGCAGGGTTGATTGAGCAGCCGTCGACTGGAATCAGGATCAGGTGGATGATGAAGACAGACATGCCAATTGCAAAGGGCGCCAAGATCTGCAAAGATTACATGTCAGGAACCCAGATCTGGGATGTGAGATATTGGCTCATTTGCCACAAATCCCAGAACCTGTGCCCCCGCAAAATGTATTTTGCTGTGTGGGCTCACTGTCGTACAGGAAGTGATCTACGCAAGGGGGATGGCTTACTGGGAGAGGTGCAGTCGACACAGCACGCTGGGCATCGGTCGCACAGAAGACGACATACACCAGGGTGAAGGTCCCAATTATCTCGAATCCGATTGCAGTGCCCGTGCTGAATCCAGCTTTGGCGTTGATCTGGTTCGCGGCTCCGGCAGCTGCCTTGTAGCCGCCAGGGTCGAGCTGCAAATCCACAGATCGCTAGGAAGCACAGAAAGCAGGACACAATTGCCCTCCGGGGGATCAGGGGGGAGGGCAAAAGGGGGGGCTGCATTGTAGCTGATCCCGTCAAGCTGACGACCATTGAAATTGCAGTGCTGCGCATAAGGATGCATGGTTCCAGGGATATGGCCGAGCCAGGTGAAGCAGGTACTCACCCCTTTCAGGATGATAGAGGCGATTGCAGAACCGCTGCACTGGAAGATGGTGTACAGGACCGCGCGCAGCAGGGAGATCCTCCTGTACAGGGGTAAAGCCTAATACTGTTATGCAGGGCACATGTATGTGGTTGCTGGCATTCCTACAAGGTGAACAGAACCTCCAAGTATGGGGATATGCAAGAAGTATTTTCTTTCTGCGCATGGCATTACAGGTGTACAGGAGTATGGAATCGACACAGCATCTTAATGCAAGCACCTGGTGAGGAGAACTTAAAAGGAGTTTTGCAATACCTGGTGATGAACATTGCAAGGGTCACTGCAGGATTGATGTGTCCGCCTGCATGACAGGACTGAGTCAATGCTGCAGGAAGGAGGAGAAAGAAATCTTCGAGCAGTGGGCATATTGGAGTGATGATTTTTAAGAGAGCTCGGTAGGAAGACAAATAAGTGCGAGTCCGTGCAGATTTCTGCAGGTGGACAACGGGCGTGATGGTACTGGAAATCTCGTACCTGAGAAGGAGGCTGTCATGTAGATGACAACGAACAAGGCAAATCCTGCAAAAGGCAAGAAGCAAGTCAAATCTTTACAGACGTGCGAGTCTTCATTTAATCAAGCCACAAATTGATTGCTTGCAGAGAGCATAGTGTATTGCAACCTGGAAAAAGGGGGGGGGGGGGTCTTCACCAAATGACATCGCTATGTTGAGGAGCGTTGTACTCTGCACATGAAGTTCAAGTTTTTCTACTGATCCATATCTCTTGCATCTGATGTGGTACAGTAGTGCGGTAAGGGAACTTCTCGGCGTCTGCTGAGAGTACAATCAAGAATGAGAAGATATTTGCCATCCCTTTTTGTTTGCAAACACATGCATTTCTTTTGAAACTCATTTGCGGGTATGCCGCAGATCTCGTGAATCCTTGTGGCAAGCGTACAGTCCCAAACAGATCGACACGACTGTTCAATTCTCCTTGGGTTTTCAACTGACAGCTGGTGGAATATGGCCCAGCATACCCTTTACCTGCAGGAAGCAGCTGCCGGGGACCACTGCACATCAGTCACACGGGTCATTGTTTTTGCTCAGCAAGCCTTGCTGAAGGTAGCTCACAGGAAGCAACTTCGCCAAAGAGCACATCAGGTAGATACTGGTGTCAACTGATGAAATGTTCTCATCCCCGTGCAAGTGATCAGATGTCACGCTGTAATCATCTTTCACGTCCGTGGGCTTTCACATGATTGTGTTAGTAGCAGCCAGTTTCACTGGGCCATTTGACAATAGTGGAATTGCCTTTCGATGCATGAACACAAGAAAGCCTTTTTTCTGACAAAAAGTGATGCAGGAGTTCACCCGTCTTTAAGGATGTGTCGCCTGCATTGCCTGATGCACTTGCCTGCATTGAAAATCATGCCTCACAACAAAGCTGATTTCATCTTCTATATAGTGCAACAGTGTGAAGGTAGCGGCACTGGACTTTGCTCCCAGGAGCAATCGCCAAACTCCCGCCAGTTGTGGGAATTTGAATACTCTCTAAGAACAGGAGGCAGCAGTTTTCAGGTGGCAGCCAATTGCCATGAAACTAGTGAGCCCAGATTCCAGGGACAGGGACAACGGCATGTTTGGGCCTACCACATCGGACGTGTGACAGCCAGATGTGACGGTTCCAGTGGCCAGGAACACAAAGAGCCCAGTCCCTGCAAATTCTCAATAATTGAGGCCTTGTTGCAGTAATGGGTCCCTATGATGCCACACCCTGCCAGAGCTCCGCCTATTTCCTTTTGCTGCGTTAAAAACGTTCTTATGTGTTGCTTGAAGTCCGGCAACTGCATAAAGGGCAGCTGTACCTATGAATTCAGCTGCCACAGCCTGCACACACAAGTGTCAGGATTGCTTTGTTACAAGCAGTCCTGCAAGTTCCGTCTGGAGAAGTAGTCATTGCATTGACCGTAATCCTCATTGCTTGTACATTGGCTTGCAAAGCACTCGTTCCTGAACTCTTCCACAGGTTTTGGATCATTGAAAACGCTGAAAACCAACATTACATATACTCACGTCAGCGCCATGCAACGAACCTTGACCAGCGTCTTCCAATCAGACAGGTCCTCGCCGAGCTCCCAGCCCTTGATAGTCCTCTGTCTGTTCGGAATCAACGGCTTCATCGCAAGCCTTCCGAGAAAATGTGATTTACGGGACGCTCTTGCTATTGATTGTTGAGCAGGCGTAGATTACAGAGGTGCTGCAGTGCAGTGCTGGGAGGTGCTGGATGATCGTGGGAATCCAATTCAGCAGGGAAGGAGATTTCGCAAGATTTCGGGATCGAATGCGCCGAATTTGAAATCCCCCCCCCCCCCCCTTTGAATCTGAGGCATTGTACCATACCCAGCCCTTCCCTAAGCAGCGACAGAAAATGCATATAAGGCTTCTCTCGTGACCATCATTCACAGACAAGTCAGACAAGTTGTGGAATGCACTACTTTAGATCTCAATGATGCAAAAGGGGGGACATCATCACCGTGATGGCCTGTGCACTGCAGAATGCTGGGCCAGCGATGGTCAGTGATATGCACAGAGAAGGTGGTCTATTCACATGCTTTTATGACGGATAGGGCTTTACTGATATTGGGCAATCATTCACTGTTGCATCCTGGGAATTCATGCGAGACTGCATCTCTATGCAGAGGAGTCATACAGTGAGTTGTATCTCTCAAGGTGCTAGCTACTTTGTCCAGGCAGACAAATTGGGGCCAGGAAAGTCCCAGGCACAGGGCATAGGTTCCCCCGATAGTTAAAAACCTCCAGCGCTGTTTGAGGACACACTGACATTGTCATCCATGGAGTAGCCCCCGAGCTGATGCCCAATAAAGACAAGAAGGAGAATGCTTGGAATTGCATAAGTTAAATTTGGTCATTGGGTCTTGCAGACCATGTGCCACCAACTGATTACCTGCGACATCTTCATGGCATAGTGCAAAAGGTACATCGCTCCCCAGAAGTGCTCAGGAGACGACCTCTTTGCTCCTGCCGAAGTCCTCCATGCGCAATTCCATACCCTTCTCCCACTCCGACAATCCGTTCAAGACGACCAGGGCAGCAGTTGCCATTGACCACACGTCTATCGATGCTCTCAGCAAGCATTTCGAAGGTCGAGACCCGGAAACTCCTGAAAATACACCTTCTGCACCTAAGTACTCACCAGTCTCACCACATGATTTCAGGGACCGCATCTCAGCAATCTTACAGAGCCAGGACCTAGACGCTGCCACTGAGCCTACCACTGCTCCAACTGACCCTCGTCTCTCTGCCCACCGATTGGACAGTTGTCAGCAGGCTGCTGCAACGGATTGTGAGAGAGGCAAGGGTCAGCTGGGGGAGGTAGCGGGCTTGGTAGACCGTGGAGGGTCCAGCATAATTCAGGGAAGGGCTCTGGAAGATTGCTGAGGTGCAATCTTGCAGGTACTTGGGGACACTGGCGAGTACTTGGATGGAGAAGGGTCCACCCAGGGGCTCGAGAGTCCAGATATGATTACCTTGAACATCAAGGACAGCGCAGTGTTCAGCATGGCGTGGCCCTCCAAGCCACCAGATCCCTGTGCCAGTGCACATATGAACGCAAGAATTTGCGAGTTGCAAATGCATACGAACAGTAGTGGTCACTTCACAATCTATGTTCTCGCAATTGAATCAATGCTTTCGTCGTGCCGTGCGTCAAGACACGGCACTCGAGGTGCCCCAGCCTCCTCGCAGAAGCGTGAGTAACGCAAATCTGCAGATTCCGAATACCATGAAAAATAGAATAGCGGGTGAACGAATACACCAAAGGCAAGGTCTACTATGAAATACCAGAGGAGGTCGTCAGCGTTCGGAGAAGAGGACAAGAAAGAGGCTCCCCGTGGAAAAGAAAAGGACGCCTCCGGGGAGCACCTCCCCAGGCACCCATTCAGTGGATTTAAATGGCTGGAGCCGTTCACTCATACGCTCGTGAAGGCCGTTTGCATTGAATTTATAGGTGAGAAGCGAGCTACGTGCCGACTCCCGACATTCGCGATGGAAGCTATATACTAGGTGCCGGCAAAGTTTGGAAATTCATACTTCAGCATCACTTCACGAGCTCATGAACTGCAGGCACGGCAGTGTTCGTCTTCCTGGCGACAGGTAGAAAGTTCATAACACCTTTATGATGCCAGTTTTCTCTGAACAGCTGAATCTGACTCAATCTGAATGAATCATAAAGTTTCCCTGAGAATTCATGATGGTACATCTCTGCTTGAAACGCTGAGCATTGAGCAGGGTCCGTCGCCAGTGGCTGCCACACCAAGGACGTAGCAGCTGCATCAGGTGAACATAGCTAGCTCTATCCCATTCCTCATAGCTCAACAGTTACCTCAACCGGTGCCAAACCTCTGGCAGTCATGATGTGTCCAGACCGCACGGTGACCAGAAAACTGCTTTGCAGGAAATGCGGGGGACACAGAGCTCAAGGAGGTCGTTCCAGGCTCCTGTTTCCTGCAGTCGACGACCCTCCTGAACATTGCGCTCTCATTCGGTCAGCCCCCCTCCCCTCTCCACCTCAAAGTTGCCTGGAGCTTCATGCATAAAAAAGAACACTATTTGCCATGTGCACCTGCCATCCCTGCACACTTGAAAGCAATGTGAGAAACAGAGCTCGTACCCGAAATATTGACAGTGTTGTGTGTCCAGGTCTGAGCCTCTTCGTTGTCGTGTACTTTGCGGCCTCGTTCTCAGATAAGCCTCCACTCCTTTGCAACACTGGCCAAAAACAGACTCAAGAAACACATGACCTCTGAGATGTACGCCAGGGAGATGGTCCGATCTTGCCAGGTCATGTCTTATGACCCTGTCTGTGCAGCACGTGGCCATATAAATCCGGCAGTGTCCCTGGCCATGTTCGCTACCAAGCGCATTTCATTGCTGAGAGGCGTGCTCTACACCATCTTCCAGTGCTCAGGAGCAGCAGTGGCATCTGTAATCCTCAAGGGGGTGAGCCCTTCATATCATGTGTAATGTCTTGATGCATGGTCCACTGAGCTTTCTGATCGCAACTTCTGTGTTGGTTGCCACTAATCAAAGCTCGATTGGAATGACACATAAAATGAACAGTCAACGCTCAGCAATGGCACTTCTCTGCAAAGATTGAATCCTGTATCATACTTTTCCCTGCAGCTGGACCCTGGTGGTTATAAGGCAGCTGCTGGAGCTGCCAACCAGGTCAACAAAGATTCAGGCGCCACAGTGGGGTCTGCACTGGGCTACGAAATCATTTTGACGTGAGCCTTTGAATATAACACAGGGAAAGTAAAGCATAATATCATTTCCTGGCGCTATGAGGGGGTCTCAGAAGTAGGCCAGACAGCTGCAAGAGGGGGAAATTGTCTGGAAAACGAGGAACAAAGTTGAGGTAGAGAGATTTGTTGACTGAAATCTCCTTAGAATCACAGCTGGAGAGGTGAGCTTGTGTGCTGTACATGTGGCTGACAATTTTGGGCAAATGGCACAGAGAACAGCAAAGCCTTACATTGCTGTTGCTGTGCAGGTTCGCCCTGGTATTCGTGATATTTGCTTCCACTGATGCCAAGAGAGCCGTTTCCACCGCCCCCCTTCCAGTGCGCCCCTGGCTGCCATTCCCCATGTCTCACACTTCTGTTACCTTATAGTCCCCCTCTCAAGCCATCCCATTATCCGCCGTGGTGGGATTGAGTCAAAGCTTTGTCCTTGATGTTTCGAAAGAGCATCTTTTAAGAGGTTCTCACGTGCAGATTCTGGCACCCATTGCGATTGGCATAGTGGTCTTTGCCATCCACCTGGTTGCGGTGAGCCTCCCCACCTTTTAATCGTGTCACAGAATGCATGCTGGCAAGAATGCAACACTCAGCAATTGACCGCAAACTCGCTCTTTGCTCTCAAGCTATGAAATGTTTGATTGTGGCTTTCTGGACAAGCCAGGCACATTATCAGTGTCTGCGGGAGTAACAAGACCGCAGAATGCCGGACGTCTCGAATATTTCCATTCGCTCATGAACCGCGTCATGCCGCTTGCAGATTCCTATTGATGGCTGCTCAGTCAACCCAGCTCGCTCCTTCGGTCCAGCTATGGTGGCCAGGGTGTTCGAAAACTACTGGATCTTCTGGGTACGTCATTCCCATGCTCGGGTGGTTGCTTCCCGGCAGCATCTCCAGGCCACCAAACAGTGACACTGCCCCCCTTAACAGTTGCTCCTGCTGTGCTTGCTCAAGAGCGCAAATATGTTTTCTCCCGATGGGACATGAGACTCATGTGCTGATGTGGCCTGTTGCAGGTGGGACCCTACGTGGGAGCCGTTGCCGCAGCCGTCCTCTACGAGTCCTCCTTCAAAACCAGGCCTAGCAAGGTACAGTCACCTCTCGAAGCTGGGAAAGTTTATTGTGAAGAAAGGAGGAGTATTCACCTCGTCCAAACTATAGTGTTGCATCTTGCCCCATCTCAGGGCAATCTTTCCGGTGTTTTCCCCTACTCCCCACATTTCCTTTTTGAGAGTCCAGAATGTCTGCACAGAACGAGACCAAGGAGGAGAAGCAAGCGACAGATGACATCGAGTCTGGCGTGCCCGTCGCCAACGGCAACAACGACGTGCACACGGGCGTGAACGGTCTGGCGGAGTGATCCTCTGCCATACCCTCCAGCAAACGCAAGCGGCTGCCAGAGTTTCCACAGGACGAGATGTGATCTCTGCTCGCCTGTACACATACCTACTGCCCAGGCCTCTCTGGGTCTCTCTGTCCCAGAGACCCGCATGGCACCCTCGTGACAATGATGAGTCTTAACATATTCGGACATTGGCCTGATTGGGGCTTCATCAACATGATTTCTGGCGGTGTTTTTCGTGAATGCAATATCGGGATTTGTATGGCTAGATTGTCCAGGGAGTCATGGGGCACCTTTTTTATTTGGCATTTTGGGCACCCTTGTCAGAGCTGCAGGCTTGGCAAGGTTACCCATGCCTTGTGTATGAGCATTTGTTAGGATAGGTCTTGGGAATTTCACTACTAGGAAAGAGGGATGAATATTGCCATTTTGCTCCGCTGCTTGTCATGCTGCAATCTGCATGTTGGACCAGGGAGCCAAGATTTTGCCCCACGCCAAACGAATCAAGGCACTATTACCCACTAGCTTAGAGGAGCTGCTTCTTTTTGTGTCGAAGCAAAATTGTGAACCCTAGAATTTGCCTACGCTGAGACTTACATGTTTGGAAACCTGCTAGCTGAATACTGAGCCATCAACAGTCCCTTACGAGGCTGTTGATGGCATGCACCTGTTCTGAAGTGATTTTGCCTAGACAGAGGTGCCCGGATTTTTGACGCTGTCTCCCTCTTAGTCGCACTTGCCTGGAGATCGAGACTAGGTATTTTACTTTCTAGTTGAGGATCTGGCCAAATGTAGGTCAGGTCCCTCCAAAACCTAAGCTATCTGCACCCTTGCGTCCTCTGAGGACTTGACTAGATGTTTCATCATTAGTTGCGGGCCTGGCTAGGCCTGTGCCCTGGGAACCCTGGAAGTGTTGATGATTGTGCCGTTAGGTGGTTTATGTGATTGTGATCATGCTATAGGTGTGAATTTGGCTGAACGAGTTTATCAGGATGATGTTTGCTACTGCTTATGTGGAGGACATGTTCAAGAGAAGAAAGCATTGATTTAGTGACCTTGAGTTTCCAGCTATGCTTGGTGTAATATACATTGTTGGCCATCATCATTTTGATGCAATCCCGGCAAAATAACGGAGCACACGCATTTTACCCATGTGTCGCATGTGCGAATTTCAGACAAAGGCACTGATGGATGTGGTTGCTGAGCACAAATGGTTCCTGCAGCTATTTGTTGTGTTGCAGATTTTGGAATTCTGAGAAATGTGATGCTTGCAAGGAAATGTACACCGGCATTCACAGTCTGTTGGAGAGTCTTGGTTGCTCATGTTGGTTATGGGATCATTCAATCATCCATGGCAAAGGTACTTCTTACTCCTTTGGAAGATGTGGATTTACAATGCAGGGTAGAAATTTGCATAATCTATACTGACCCATTCCTGGTTTTCCTGTAAATCTAGATCTCCATGTAAATCTCTGCCCTCTCGGGTCCATTCGGAACGCGCAATGGACCTTTAGTCAGCGCTACCTCTCAGATTAATTGCCTGTATTGAATTCTAAGGAGAACATAACCCCATGGCGTGTGCACCTCAAAGGCAGCGTTCTTCATCCTGACATCGCTGCTGAGGGTCGAGGACGGTAATCGATGAGGTACCATAATCGCAGGAAATTTGGAGGAATAAGAAAGAAGACAATTATTTTCGACACCGCTCTCAAGTTCGTTCGCCCCCCCCTTTTCCCCCATCACACCTTCGTTCCACCTTCGAAACTGTCAAGGGAAGCAAGGAAGAAGCACTAAAGCGGAACAACGGAGAAGAGAAAACCACAACACCTTAACAGAGCGGCGCGAAAGGCACCAGACGGAGGATAGTTGAGAGAAGGGTCTGGAGTTTTGCATCGCTCGAAAAACAATTTGATACTCGCCTTTTAACTCGCGCGTCGAGATGCCTGGCATGCATAAGATGCAGTCTCTCACCGCCGAGCGGCGTAAGCCGCAGCATAAGCATAAGAAGCATCCGTTCAGGTTTGTCTTAGCCCTTATCTATTTCTCCTCGTTTGAAAGCGGCGTCATCGGAGTTGGCTCTCTTTGTCGGTATGAACGACAGCACAGCATAGTAAATGAGTTCGGACTTCACGCATCTGAAATCATAGGGTCGTCTGTCACTTTTCATTGATTCGACACTAGTCTCTCATCCAATACGTCGATTTAGAGTACATTTGAGACTACTTGACAGCTTTGGCCGCGCTCCACAAATGATTTTTTGGGGGAAATTTCCTGTGTTACCCTTTCCAGGCTTGACTTTGTCCGAAAGGTCTGCTCTGTTGTGTGCTATGATAGAGGACTCAGCTATCTAGAATGATGTAGCAAGGTGGTTCTATTGAAACTCGATTACCACTTGCAGGGGCTTCAAATGGCTCGAGCCACCACACACCTTCCGGACCTTGATAAAGGCTCTTGCTATGGAGTTCATTGGTGAGATTTGTTGCTGATTTCAAATTGTTGTTACCACCTGGGTCACTTCCGTGTAGATTCGTCATGATGTATGAACCCGGAGACCAAATTCTGATGATCCCTCCTGATTGCTTCCTTGCGCAGGGACGGGCTTGTTTGTGTTCCTGGCGACAGGCTCCGTTACCAGTGGCTGCCACACCAAAGATGTGGCTGCTGCGTCGGGTGAGTTTCTGTCCCAGTTCTGGCAGCCCATCACTTCCCTTAACATAAGCCAAACTGCCAGATGACCAGAAAAGCTTTGCAGGAAACGCTGGGGACACAGCGCTCACGGAGGTCGTTCCAGGCTCCTGTTTCTTGCAGTCGACAACCCTGCTGAACATTGCTCTGTCGTTTGGTAAGACCCCTCTTTCCCCTCTCCTATGTTTTCTGAGCTTGTATTCACAATGTGTAATCATGTCACAACTCTTCAAGGTGTGAGATATTTTTGCCCTGTGCAGGACTTTCCTTGTTCGTGGTCATCTACTTTGCCGCTTCCTTCTCAGATGAGTGCCATCTCCGACCTTCCCTCTGTCCTCACTTGAAGATCCCTCCCCCTGGAATATGCCAGTCTTGTGGCAGGTCTGGAGGGGGCTGAAACTCTGACTTTACTGAGCAAAAGGCATCATTCCGTGATTCTGACTTGTGCACTCTGTGTATACTTTGCTCTTGCACTGACATCCTTTGCTCTGTGTTGCACGTGCGCACATCAACCCGGCAGTGACCCTGGCCATGTTCATCACCAAGCGCATCTCCCTGCTGAGAGCCGCACTGTACACCATGTTCCAGTGCTCGGGAGCGGCCGTGGCATCCATCATCCTAAAGGGGGTGAGACATGCATCATACTTGCTGTGTCAAAATTTGCCTAGTAAGTGCTTGGAGAGTCAGTGCGATGGCCTGTACCTCAGCGCACTGGATCGATTTTCTTTGAGCTGAAGAGGTCAGGCCAAGCAGACTGATAGTAGTCTTCCGCAGCTCGTGAAAGGGATGCTGAGAATCGCAATCGATCAAATGTGCTATTCATCACAGACAATGCAAGAGCGCATACACTTTGTGACACAGTGGGCGGCCGAAGGGGGAAGACGGCGGTGCAACCCTGAGAAAGCATTGAAAGTTGCTGAGCAATCCGGGAAATTTTTGGGGACTTTCCTCAGCAGGTCAAAGCTGTCAGTAGAACGGCACTGAAACCAACCCTCTTTGCAGCTGGACCCTGGCGGTTACAAGGCAGCTGCCGGAGCAGCCAACCAAGTCAACACCCAGTCAGGAGCCACCGTTGGGTCGACTCTTGGCTACGAGATCATTCTGACGTTTGTGCTGGTCTTTGTCGTGTTCGCGTCCACCGATGCCCAGCGCGCGGTCTCCACTGCCCCCCTCCCGGTGCGTACCCCGCCATCGTGACTTGGATCTCACTTTTCACTGTCCTTCAAGCTGTCCCTACATGTGCCACTAGCTCCCATATTGTGTCAGTGCGCATCAGAGCACCATTTCTGGGGAACATCTAGAATGGAGCCTGCCTGCATAGACGTATTGCTGACAAGCTGTCTGCCTGCAGATTCTGGCACCTTTTGCCATCGGGGTGACGGTTTTTGCCATCCATCTTGTGCTGGTGAGCCCTTGCACCTAGACATCAACCATAACAGTATAAAAAATGAACGCCGTTAAGCGTGAAGGGGGAAGGCCAGTTTACCGGCCTGCCCTTCCCACTCATAACAGTAACAATGCGGCTTTGTGATATTGCCCTTTGGGACACACAAGCGCTCAGGCATTCTCTCCCTTCCCTTGTTGCTTTTCCATATGACAGCAGCCAGATGTACCTTGTTTTGCGACAAAGTGAAGGTCATGAAGGGAAGGCGCTGCAAAACAAATTGGCGGAGGCCAGAGAATGAGCTTGGTCGTGGCACAATTGAAAATTGTAGGTGCCAGGTGAATGCATAGTATGAAATGGCGTGGCTGCTGTGGGCTTCCAATGGACCACCACATGCATTTTGAGCAGCCCATTTGCCACAAAACACTTGCACCAGCCAAAGTTGTGAGCCTGCTCTGCTTGCAGATTCCCATCGATGGCTGCTCGGTCAACCCAGCCCGCTCCTTTGGTCCTGCCATGGTCGCCAGGGTGTTCGAAAACTACTGGATTTTCTGGGTGCGCTGTCCTCTCGTTCCCACAAATTTGAGGAATTTGAGAATGAGGGTGGGGACCAGAGAGCCTTGTATTGAATGCAGAGCTTGGTTTGCAGGCTGAGAGTTTGCAGCACTTTCTGGCCATGTGTGCTTGCTGATTTACAGAAACATCTGTGCAGGTGGGACCCTATGTTGGTGCTATTATAGCGTCAGTCCTCTACGAGTCGGCCTTCAAGACCCGAATCGACGAGGTGCTTCCTTCCCACCTCAGCCATTCCCTTTGGGACAATCAAAACATTGCATTTCTGTCTAATAGATCAACAATGTCATAAGCATACCGCAGCAATGTCCTCCCATGAATGTTAGGAAGCTATCGAAGGGTGCGGACTTCCTTGAAAGGGAGATGTGCCACTAAATAGCTGCTCATCGAGTTGGTGAAACAGCGTCTGTTCTGGCACAAAAGGCAAGCAATGTCTGTGTAGGACGAGAAAGGCGACAATGGGCAGACTGCTGGAGATGTGGAGACTGGCATGCCCATTGCATCCAACAGGCATGATGCAGTCCACGCTGGCGTGGCTGGGCTGGCGGAGTAGAGGCACCACAGCCTTCATTCTTCATGGCACTTTTTTCATACCTCAGGCCAGCACGCTGGGCTGTTGCTTCTTGCTGACGCTTCTTGCCGACTGGCAAGATCTGAACATCAGTGATTGACGCCCCTTGATCAGCACAAACGCGTGACCACAGCATAGCAAGTATGGTTTCAATTATCGTTGTTTTCCTGGTCACATTTCCTGTTCAAATTTGTTGGGAGAGCCTCGTTAGCATTCCCTTGATGATCGCTTCAAAGAGCCAAATTCTGGTGTTATGATTTCTATGGTTGCTCTGAAGTGTTGTTTACGGTTGAGACTTCCTGGGGAGTACTATTTCTTACCGAGTTTTGCAAGGCTTTAGATGTAGGAGGTAGGAAAGAAAGCTATAATTGATCAGTGTGGTGAGATAGCTCGACCCCATTTATGTGTGACATCCCAGGGGCGACTCTGATCTGTCTGCTGCAGCCATGTGCAGGGTCGCCCCTGGACGTTACAAAGTATTGCTCTGTTTTCAACTAATGCCACACTGGTGGTGCCGCAAACATAGGTTGTCCCTGGCAAATAGGAAGCCATTTTGACCGGTTTTGCCTCTAGGTGTGTGCTTTATGATCTTGGTCATCGCTATCTGCTTCATTCCGTGCTTGTGCACATCCGTAGACTATCATGTATGCCCTGTGAGCAAATGGCCAAGCAGCGCTGGCAATTGACTTTCCGTGTGATTTTCATACAAAGCTATGTTGTCAAAGTTTTCAATAGAGATATTTTGGGTGATTGTTTTCCCTCTGCTATAGGTAGGAGTGGACTGGTGTCGTTGAGTCTTGAAAGTGTAAAGCCTTGATCACCGCAACACATTTTATTCTTACCATTGATAGCAACCGCTGCGCAAAAGGGAGCATACGACACAACATGAGCGGTACAGCTGATTGTAGCTGCTGCAGAATATCCTAACAACGCTGGCTAGCATGGCTGTTGATTTATGTGTGTCAGATCATAGCATTGCTGTCACGCAACAAACCCCTCCGGGCACTCTTCCTATGCAAAATTAAATAAGCCTCCTCATGATACAGATTGGCACTCCCAAGCAACTATCCTCTACTTCCCATAAGTAAACCAGTCCATTGGGGCAGGCCCCCAGGATGCCCCACGTGATACTCTGCAAATGTAGCCACTCGGAAAAGCTTTCCCGAAGATCAAGCGCAGACAGTCCAGGGGGATGGATGCCAGCAGTGGGCACCTCCCAGCCATCCTGCAAGCATTGCCACAGGGTCGAGATGCTGTCGTGAAGCGATTGATCCAACCCCCGCCAGCATCTGTGGATCCAGCCACAAGTCCCTAGTCCAATCCTCATCACACATTCACCAGCTCCCAGTGCATGTTCATGGGGGTTGGAGACTTTGACAACGGTGGGTCATGTAGAAGCCGCTATGTTGTCAAGTCTCCAACAATTGCGTGCCTCATAGCCAAGCGAAGAACAGCAGTCTGCCAAGACTAGATCTGTGTGTTGCGGATTGCAGCTATGGAGTCAGCATTGAAGAGAGGAGACAGGGATATTGGGCTTGTAGAAGAGTTAATGTTCTCCAATTTCCTCCGCTGAGCACAGTGCTGTGTAATCCACAAATATTTCAGCCATTTTCATCCCATTGAGAAGATTCAGGGACACAACCTTGGGTGCAGGGCCATCAACATCGCAGTTTTTGCCTCGTATGTGGTACGTTGTTGCACATCCCGCTCCTGGCCCTCTAAATGGCACAATGGCTCTGAAAGAGGAAAAACGTACTCCAGGAACCTGCACATGAGCGATCAAATAAAGCACTGGACAGACATGTCGAATCTGAGGGATACCCAATTCCGACGAGCAGGCACACCATTTGTTCGAGGAAAAATACAGGAGTCAGATGCCGACATCCTGACAGAGAGACTGCGTACTGGGGAAGGGTTTCTGTTGGGGACTAATTTGGAGGGGAAGGGGGGAAGGGGGG
>QAXI01000408.1:347829-357921 GCA_004335615.1 Chloroidium sp. JM
CCCCCCCCCCCCTCCCCGGCTTCTAAGGAATCCCTTCAACATCTCATGTCTCAAAACTGAATTTATTACACAGCTTGCAAATGCTCGATTGTACTAGTTTTGAATTAGGGTTTGTGAACACATTCAGGCTGCAGTATCACGGAAGGAGGCCCTTCCACTCTCTGCCGCTTCCACCTCATCTTGACCAAGAGGTGGTGATCGGGGCACTCTTCACTACACAGTCCCATTGCCTGACTGGGAGAAGAGTTTCCTTTTATTTCACACCTCAGCATGCCAAACGCAGAAGGTTGTAAGACATGTAAGATACAGCCATCCAGCAGCATGGCCAATTTTAAAGCCAATTCGCTGCTGTTAACGTCCAAAGGTACCCTGGGGTGGCAATGTATATACCCAGGTACAGGAAGGGTCATGAAATATTGAGGCAGACTAAAGCGTCACACACGCAAGGTGGCATTGAGTAACCACCCCACTTTGAGTGCCACATTGCTGCGTGCTGCTTCAGGAGGAAGCCTCCCTGCGGCCGCCTGGCTTCACCAGCGCCCAGTATGTGCGGGAACTGGAAGGGGGAAGCGCCAGGCCGGGGTTGCAGCAGCCGGGGGACTCCCTGCCAGACTCGGACCACCTGAGGGGGCTGTTCAGCAGAGCCGCACAGAAGCACCGCAGTCAAGGTGCACCTCCGGCGGCATGGAGCAGGAATTGGTCCAGGGCAATTTGGAATGCACAAGGATGTATGTGGATATGGGTGCGCGAGTAGGGGGGGGGGGTTTGAAAAAAAACTCCGCAAGTCAAACAGCGCCCAGAAAGTCTTCCAATGGGAAATGACTTGTGCGTGCTTCAGCTAGCAGGCAATTCAGAGTCTGACCCACTTGGAAGTGGTCAGCGGGAACAACTGGAAGTTTCCGACCAAGGATCTATCTTTCATGCTGTCCTCAAATTGGTCCTCCACATTGCAGGTCAGGGTGCTGGGCAAGACGGTCTGGTAAGTCAGCTGCCAGACAGCCTGGCACCAGAGTCGAGGTCCCATTCAGGGAGCGTCTCAGGGAGCGAGAAGGGCCGCAGTCAGGGCAGGAACAGGGGCATCCGGAAAGACAGCCGGCATAAGCCCCAGTCCAGTTCCGATCCCATCGCAGCGGCGCCCTCTCGGCAGAGCAACAGGGGCAAGATACTGGCAGTGAGCCACTCTTTCCGCCTATCTCTGTCACACTGTGCTTGGCACAAATCGTGGAATGCCAGGACACCGGCAGAAGGCAGCATGGAATAGTCGCACATGACACCATGATTGTATGTCTGTTCTGTTTCGTTCTACCCATTGACCGTCACAGACACGTGGATGATCTTGCCCGCCCAGCTCAAAGTTTGTATCTTCGTTTATCAAGCTTGAGATATCATCAGTGTAAGTCTGGGTGCTTTACGCCGCCAATGCTTGAGGAGCCGCTGTGGATATAGCAGAAAACAGAACTCAAGCAGCCCTGCCAAACAAATCTGTATTACATCGACTCATGGGCATGAGTATGTTGCAGGTTCCAATGGCAGTGAAGCACGGTCAGCGGGACAGCTAGCACAGCAAGATCCACCATGAAACGTATGTCAAAGCGCACTGTGTCTTTGCTGGGCACGTCAGCGTGGTGTTTAAATGGAGGGAAGTGAGCACTGGAAGGCTTGATTGCGTAAGTCAGAGTACATATGTAAGTATATGTGTGTGTAATTGTATGGGGGATGCCAGACAAAGAGAGGCCTTCCGATTGACATAGCGGCATAGCGCTAAGGCATGGACAAAGAGTTCCCTGCTTAATCAATGGTCTCTTGCTGTTGAGAATGGGCAAAGGAATCGTTTGCTGCGCTGCCTGGCATGTAATCGTCACTTCGTAGATGCTCACGAAGGCAAGAAGGGGGTTGGAAGTGAAGAGGCATTCGTCAGAAATTGCTAAACGAGGGGCTCCAAACTAACGAACTTCCCACCTTCCCAAAAAAATTCATGATCGGTCCTAAAATGAAGGGGGTGTGAACATGCGAGGCTCCTCTACTCGATAGAGCATTAATTTACCGGAGCTACAGCATTGCAGTGCTGAGCAAGTGAGCCCTTCCACAAAGTTGCGGGCGTGCTCTTCAGTGCATGCCATGTGTGCATCCCCACGTGCGATACACTTTGCAGCCCTGCAAGCAGATTTGCTTGAGGTGCCCAAAGGCACGCGTTTGAGTAGTGAAGTCTCGTTGGGCATGTCACTTAACTTCGTTGTCAAGCAAGATCACCTTGCACAGACGACGCAAAGTCGCGTACAGCCATTTTTAAACATAAAAGGCTCAATTGAAATGTGACGTTGTGACCTGCAGCTGCAATGGCAAGCCAAACAAGGATGACCATAGTGAGCCACTCCAGACTAGAGACACTTGGAGGACACGTAGGCATCGTTGCATTTGGAATTGAGATATTAGCTCCTAGACTCCCAGTTTATGGCTCTGCTGGATTACGCGATCACAAATTTGACACCTCCTAGAGCCTGTCCCACTACTTGCGATTAAATCATCAAAAGTCCCTCTATCAAAAAATCATAATGTCACGCAGGCAAATATTGCCTGCTTAGGTCTCTTTGTAGTCATTCTCTGTGGCTTCAAGGCCTCTCCAGTCTCCGGTGATTCCCTCTCCACCCCTCTCCCGTGCAGCATATGACATGAGACAGAGATCTCAATCAGCTTCTCAGCCACCTAGTCGATACCAAGCAGCTGGAAATGGCATCATGTCTTTGTGCATTCTACCCATGACAATTTAATCCTTGAGCCTCAATTTAAATGGCCAATCCTTACCGTAAATATGCCTGCTCACAGGACGCACCTTGCTTTCAGCAGTGAGGCAAGGGTCAGCTGCCTGGTTTGACCCCAATGACCAAGCTGCCAATGCTCCAGCCACGACACAACAAGAATCAGCCGACCTGTATCGGACTGCCTCCCCAAACCAAATGCCAGAGGGTGAAGGCAGCGAGAACGATCAATATCAGGTACATGATGCACTGGTGAGGCCACTGGTTGGAAATTAGCAGCACAGATGTACCACGTGAGCCTGATGCATCCGCATAAGGGCATGTGAAAAGGAGGGGGCATTGCCTTCCCAGCTTTGATTCTGGCTTGCTCGTGCGGATGTCCAAATCAATGATAGGGCCACACAAAGGAAGGCAAGGGGGTTGTCCAGTACCGTTGTTTTTGTAGGTCAACAGTGAGCAGGGCTACAGCGAGAACAATGGAGAGCAAAATGCGTCTCCGGATGGATCTTTGGTCTATGGATATGATCAAGCATACGGAAATCGTGAGTAATTACTGGATCAGGTATGCCGTTTCCCTGTACCTCACAGATGCAAGTGCATCAAATGTTGCCAGCAAAATCATGTGTGCGTATCGCACTGCAATGTCAATGCTGGGCTCAGAAGGGAATTCTGCAAGTGCAGGCTCGGTGACTTTTCATCTACGATAATGCAGTGGCTTTCAGGCTAGGCAGCAGCTGAGACGCGTAGAGTCAGCAAAAGCTTGTGCATGTGAATTGACTCGTTGCTTGGAATTATGCAGACACATGCCCAGGAGACAGGTCAAATACTGTGATGCGTGCATCACCTCTTGATGGTTCTGGACCAAGCTTTTGTGGCGTACCATGAATTTTGGCAGCAGAGCATTAGGCATGCGGCATGAACAGCCCCTCTGAGCATGGAAGGTTTGGTTCTTCCCGGTAAGTCAGCATCCTGAGGGCATGAATTCAGGTGAAGCATTGTAGATTTGGAAGAGCTTTGTTCCTAGAACGAGTTTCCGTTTCATCCTTCAGATTTTGTCTTGTTTTATTTTTTCAGATTCTAGCAATGATTTTCTCTTCCATGTAGAGCGCTGTTTAAATCTTTTGGCCAGTAAAATTACCTCACAGATACATTCAATGATATAGTGCACATGAAATCCCTTACAAGACTGTCTGCATATAATTTTTTTCAAGTAGAATAGACGAACTGCATGTGAGGAGGTATGCTTCGATGCTGGAAAGTTTTGGACAGGGTTCATTGAAATAAACATGGAGACTTGATCATGCTCAAGTGCCCTGTCCGTTTGGACATGAGGCGTATAATGAAGTTGTTTTGTGGCTCACAAGTATTCTTTAGTATGAATGATGGTCAGGTAGTTTAGTATTTGAGAGGCTTATAATTGTTGCATGCTCTGAACACTTATATCCTTGCCCCAACCAGGTCTAGTTGTTGCCCTGTTTCTGTTCAAAGATTGCTCATGATAATCGTGGTGTAACATTGTCACAAGAAATCCGTTATCGTGCATCAGGTGCTGCTTACAATGTGCCGTAGTCAAAACATAGCGACTTGGGATCTGAAGTTCATGCATATGGAACTATTGAGTGCTGATCGACTTGGTCATATTGCCAGCCAAACTTCTAGCTCTTGTTCACCTCTGAATTTACAAACTTTAAAAGTTGATTGTGCACTTTCAATTGTTTGTTTGAGGCCAGTGAACCACCCTTCCCGAGGGGGCCGTTCCGCCTCTCATGATCAGTGAGTAAGGAATCGCAAAATCCCTTACTGGTGAGATCTCAAAAATTATGCGAGATTTGCAGAAATAGTGTGGTATATAAAGCAAGCTGCGTCGGTCCTAGCATTCTATTTTTGACATCTCATCGGACATCTCGCCTTTGCTAAAAGTTTCAACGAGCCAGTTGCAACAAACCAGTCAACATACACTGCAATGGTGTCTCCCGCAATTGCTGTCGTGACCGGTGAGTCTGTTATATTCATGAGGATTATGTTCGTTGTCCTTCAGAATGATCAGAGACCTAAGTTTTGGGCTATGTTACACCATCGCACGCACAACACTGCATGAACAGCAGTCCGTGATTAGTACCGGCCTTGCGCCGCTTTGAGAATTCTGCCGCCCCAAATTCAGACAGCAATGTGTGCAAGTCCTTTTCACAATTATATTTGCGCAATGCATGCAGGAGGGGCAGGCTACCTCGGCACAGAACTGACCAAGCAGCTCCTGGACAGGGGTTACACAGTACGCGCGGTACACTTCTTCCTCTGACATTTGAGAGGCATACATGCTAGAGCTGCACGAATTCTTTTGAGGTTGATGCCAGATTGCGTTTGTCGGAGTGATGAGACCGGTATGACGACCTGGCCATGGAGGAACTAACACATTTCCAAAAACGCTTGCGCAGACGGTCAGGAGCGACACTCCAAAAAACACTGACTTCCTGAAATCCCTTGCCTCGGCCCTTCCTGGAAAGCTGGAGATTGTGGAGGCTGATTTGGACAAGGAAGGGTCTTACGATGAGGCTGTTAAGGGAGCAAAA
This sequence comes from Chloroidium sp. JM, assembly GCA_004335615.1. NCBI lineage: Eukaryota > Viridiplantae > Chlorophyta > Trebouxiophyceae > Watanabeales > Watanabeaceae > Chloroidium > Chloroidium sp. JM. The sequence continues at coordinate 353,156 of QAXI01000408.1, forward strand.
TACGTGTAAGCCTTTTTCAGCCCTGGCGTCCCTCCTCCTGGCTCTGATTCAGGAATAATACTGTTTTTGATACAGGGTCATTGACCCCTATGAAGAGAAATAGCAGCGGGGAAAAGCAAATTTTTTGTTTTGCAGGTTCCACACTGCCTCCCCTGTTGCCTTTGGCACTGGCGACCCCAAAGAGGACCAGAAGAATGTAGTCGACCCTGCTGTCAATGGTGAGCACAAGATTTGAGCAATGCACAATGGGGCAGAGGGGAGGTCACACCACTCAGATGGAATATGGAGCATGTACTGCGATTTGCATGTGATTTGGGAGGTGCGCGTGGCCAGTGTATGACATCAGATCTGAGCACCACCGATTATGGCAGGCACCAAGACGGTCCTCAAGGCAGCTGCTGCAGCAAAGGTCAAGCGGGTGGTACTCACGTCAAGGTCCCCCCCTCAAATTTTTCTCACCGTCCCCAGCAGGAGCTGTTCATTGCACTCCATGTCTTCGACCTGTCTTTGCAGCTTTTTGATGCATCTGGTAAGCATGAGAGAGGAAGATGCTGGAGCTGAGGGATCAGGGAGGGGAATTCCTCCTCCCTTCTTCCCAAATCACTTGCATTGCCTCAATCAAGCAATCAACTCTTCCTGCCGTAATTGTGCAGCTGCGTGGCCGTCTACAGCGCCATCAAAAAGACAACCACAAAGCCAGATGGCTCGCTGTATGGGCCTGACGACTGGAATACTAAGGACACTCTGGAGTCCAATTGCTACATGTACTCGAAGGTTCAGGTCAGCATTCCTGCACACGGCCCACAAAGCCTCATTTTGGAAATCAAGATCAAACAACAAAAGACCTTGTGAGTTTTCTGCAGCGCATTGTGGTCATGTGAAGCGTCCTTCAGCAAAGCGCCAAAATCTTTCGTTGGACAGGCGGAGAAGGCGGCATGGGCACTGGCTGAGGAGCTGAGACTTGACCTCGTGACGGTGCTGCCGTCAGTTATTTTGGGCCCGGTACTGCCCACCCCCCCCCTCCTTGCTATATCATACCCTGGCCGGCCTTTTGCAAATATCATGAGAGATTGCTTTGGGTCCACCAAGATGCTCCTCCAAGAAGCTTTAGACATCCCAGCTCGCCTTGATAGCTTTTGCTGCAATCTCCAGCCATTCCAATATCCACTCAACTCACATGGGTGTGCATTGAGGCCCCTCCGCTTGTTCAGGTGACCTCAGTCAGGGGAGGGTACTCCAACTCCCTCGTCACGCGGCTGCTCAAGGGGGAAAAGTTTGAGGATGTGTTCATTTTCCGCCAGACCATTGACGTCAGGGATGCTGCACTGGCCCACATTCTGGCTGCTGAGACACCCGGCGCAAAGGCAGGCTCTCTAGATCTCCCGCCAAGATCTACCGAGACTCAGAAGCCCTGTTCTGTCCCCTGGCGGTCGTTCTTGCAAACAGTGCAACCCGCCATATCGTCTGTAAGCACTGCTTTGTGCATGCCTGGGCCTGTCAGCATCGATTAATAATCTGGAATGCAGTGCAGTGGCTCACTTGTGTCACCAAAAGGGGGAAAAGAGAAAGACTTCTCTGAGCAGTGGGAAAAATGCTGTACAGTACTGTCTCTTTCTCTGAGTCCCTCTGGTGACCACAGAAACTCACCCGAGCAGAGGCATTTGGAGTGGGAACCTCCATGATACAGGGCAGGTAAAGACCTCGTCAAGCTGGCCATCTGATGCTGCAGGGCCGCTACATCACATCCAGGAGCGAGAACAGCAACTTCAAAGAGCTGTCAGCCTCTGAGGCAGGAGTTCCCTGATTTCCCCATTGAGGACGCCGCACCTGGGCCTGATGCCGACAAAGTCATCCTGGACATCAGCAAGGTCGGTTCCTCTTGGAAGCCCTGTCATAATCCTCCGAGCGAGAAGTGGCCATGTTGGTCCTGATGTTGGATGTGTGGGAGGGAGACCTTTTGTGTCATAGTAGGAAGAGAGGTGGACATGGAAGCAAGCTGATGGCTGCACTGACATCAATTCTGTGCAAACCTCGCTGCCTGCAGTTTTTTTTGGAAGTCGAGAGGGGCGTGGCTCAGCCAAGGCAGAAGCCATTGTCGTTGAGTGTTTTACAGGAGTCTGTGTGTTCCATTTTGTGACTCTGACCGCTGATCTGCTGAATGCCTGTGTACTGCAGCTGGAGAAGGACCTTGGTCTGAAGCTGACTCCATCCGTCACCACCGTCAGGGATAACGCCCGCACTGCACTGGCTCTTGGCATTGTGGAGGCTTGAAAAATGCTTAATAAGGCCTGTACATTATCAGTAAGCGCAGAGATTGGCATGTATGTATACTTAGGTGGGTTGTGCGGCTCGCAGAATACACTATAGCTGTACAGATATGAGGGGATCCCTGCACTAGCATAGCTTCACGAGCGAACAGATTGCCCCTATTGAGACTAATGTTCAGCCCACTTTAAGTCGTATAATGTTGCCCTTTTTTCTGCAAGACCTCTCACTGCTTTAGATAGATTCTACCTTGCCTTTGCAAATATGCAGATGGGGCGCTGGCTTCACGTCCTTGAATATCATGGGGAGGACATCGCACCGTTCACTGTCTCTTCCCACCTCTTCTTCTCCCCTGGCTAGCACAACTCATGGGCCTCGTCCCCATTGCTCACCTCTTTTCTATCTCCAAAAACTTCCACTTTTCAAGGAAAGAAAGTTTCAGACGAGGAAACGAGAGGGTTGGGGGGACCAAGAGAGTTGCCCCATCGCGTCCGACAGGCCGAGCTTTTGTAGAAGCACAGAACGAAGGGCACGGGTGAACGCACGCAAGGATGTGATTTGCAAATTTACATTTTTATTTGCATTTCACATCCTGCCATGCCGTAGAACATCCTCCTCGAAAACGTGCTCTGCGTACAATGTCTCAATCAGAAGGAAACTACCGAGATCGTATGCTTGAGGGCTATGCAAGGGCCAGGCGCCAAGCCCTCCAAGCCCACGAAGATGGCATCTCACAAAACCTTGAGAGATGCACCGTCCAAGGGAATTTACTGACATCTCTGTTTCTGGGGTAAGCCTCATCAGCTCATATACCATGGTGCATCACTATTGCGTTGTTCCCAGCATCAAAGCGCAAGAGCAGGTGTGGACAGCAAGCCCAGGGACAGCCTCTGAGGCGATGGTTGACCTGGAGCCCATACTCTCCTTCACTTGCAGGGAGGCTGGTACGATGCTCATGGAACTGGGTACAGAGCATATGTTCAAGGCATTCAGTAAGGCGGCAAAAGAGCTGCGTCGTCACCCCCTGCGAGTCCACTCCAAAGAGCGCTTGCTGGAAGTGAAGGGTATCGGACCAAACGTGGCAAACGTATGTCTTCCCACCCCCTGACCTCACTGTCTGCCTCCGCGCCGAAATCTTCTTCTCTGTGACCATGTGTGATGAGGAAATTGGTGTATTTGATGGCATGACTGCTTCTGGTCCTTCCAAATGTTTGGAGATGGCAAGCTGGTACAAAATTGTCAGGGAGAACCAAAAGATGTGCCTTGCAATCTACAATAGGGCATGAAGAACCAAGACTGATAAGGCATAGAGAAGGTGCAGGCAGTTCTGAAGTACTTCTGGTCAGACGAACAATGCAAGCCTGAAGGGCCCAGCATGGAAGATCAGGAACTGGAGCGGCGTCACTTTGAGGGCATCGAGCGGCAGAAAATTGCCAACAAGGTGGCGCCCCTCGCCTTCCCCCCTCCTTTATGCATACACTGCAAAGCTTGCTCCTTCCATGCCTCATCTCAGTGTCATGGTGGCGGGATGAGGCCTGCACTGTTACAAATTGTGAAAATCAGCTTCCGCGGCACAACCTCATGCGTTATAAGGGTAGATCTCCAAACTCCATTGAACAAGTTCTGCAGTTGCTCTCATGGAGGGCGTCGGTGGGGGGGATTGTAGACTTTGGAGATTGAGAATTAGGGAAGGACATGAACTCTTTCAAGTCTCATGACAGCTACACACACATGGAGATGTGTCCCAGGAGGCGGGAAAGGTGCAAAGGGCAGCCGAGAGGGCGGCCAAGAATGTGCAGGAGCAAATGGCAAGGAACACCGCGCCCAAGCACCCAAACCCCTCACCGCCGAAAGCCAGGGGAAGAAAGAAGGGGGCGGCAGCTGCCAATCATGGTGCTTCCCAGCCCAACCGGGAGAGAACATAGTTTTGAAAAATGCTTGCCAACATGGCGAAGGGGACAACCTGCGAAGATTCATTGACAAACCTTTGATACCCTGCTCTTGAACTATCAAGGGGGTAGGGATGGGGAAAAGGAAGGAATGATATTCAGTCAGGTTAATTACTTGAGGCTTTCAGCTAGGGCAGACTGACTTCCATCCATGCAGAAAGAGCAGAATGGAAGTCAAGCTCTCTTTTTTTTGGAAGAAAGGGGTTAATTCTCTCAAAAGGGAAGGCATTGAAAGTGTGGGCGAGTCATGGGAAGTGGGAAAGGATAGGGGCTTAGCAAGAGTGAAAAGAATGGAGAGAAAACAGAGGCTTAGCGCTGGCAGGACATACTTGTTGACTGGTCCCCCAAAAGGTCTGAGTTATGTGATTTGCATAGGAGTTTTGGGGAAGAGATCCCTGTTCTTCGATGCATGCAGGGCCAGTGGGAATGGAGGCAGAGATGGCTGCCTGTGTGGAGCCTCCAGCCAAGAAGCAGAGAAAAGGGAAGGTCAAGAATGACTGCCCAGGCTTAGGCACTGCAAATTACGCCTTCTTGATCACACTCTTTCAGGTC
>QAXI01000408.1:366488-383933 GCA_004335615.1 Chloroidium sp. JM
CCCTCCCCCCCCCCCTCCGCCCTTCATTTTTCTTCCCCCTTCATGTTTTCCCTCTTCACAAAGCCGCTGCCAGCTTGCAGGTCGAAGGCGCGGAGGATAAGGGCGAGTTGAGAAGATGAGCAGAATTTGGTTGTCTCCAATGATGTGCCAAGAAATTGACCGCTACCATCTTGGAGAATGCTTGCCCCTTGGGAATGTAGAATGTAAAGAATACTGCTATCCTCGTTTCATGAATGTGGGTTTGCAACGGGACTGTTCTCCATCCGTTCATCACCACATTCCCGCTCCTAGCCTTTCAATGGCTTGAGATTTCTTGATGCAATGGCTGCAGGCATAAGCTCAAAGAGCTGCGAGGCGATCCTGCAGGAGTACCCCACCCCGATCGCGCTCTGGCGGGCCTACAGCGCCTGCATAGGGGCCGCCCTGGCCGGCGGGGGGAATGCAGTGGCGGCCGGCAACGCCATGCTGACGCGGCTACCCGGCATCGGACCCGAAGCCTCCCGCAGCGTGTACAGCCACCTCATGGCCACCGGATGGAACCTGGGCACTTGATGCGCCCCAAGAAGTAGACCAGCCATGTGCTACAACAAGCCATGTATTCATTATCTCTCCTGTGTGCACAGCCTAAACCTCGAGATTTCCAACCCAAGCTTGAGTCGAGTGTGGACATCTTTGATTTTAACATTGAAATTCAGCTTTCGTATTTCCTGTCAGCACATGGTGTTGCTTGTACATCACTACAAGCAGTGGAGTTTTTAAGGAGGATTTGCCAATCCAATGAAGTTTTTCACTGCTCCCATGGGGCAGGAATCTGGCTGCTCCAGGATTGACGCCTGCTAATGTATGATCAACAGACATGTGTCTGCTTCCTGACAGCGTCAACAACGATGTGCTAGTAGTGTAGTCTCACGTTTATGAGTGCTGATTCTTAGGTATGCACAAGAGTCCTGTGACAGGCAATGCTACTCTGATAATACCAAGCATTGCAGAGGGGTACTGAGCTGTACTTTATCACCTATGCAATATAGTATTCCATGGTCCCGCTCACTGGGAGGAACCATTCCCATGTATTACCCCACCAGAAGTCACCCCTCACCATCCTCACAGAAATGTGCTTCTATTTTGCATTCCTTCACACGCTTAATTGCGAACCTGAGATACACATGAGCAATCCTAAAGCAATGCGAAGGCAGTAGCATAGTGGGCCGGGCATTCAGCTAGAAATCATGACGATTTTGGCCAGGCCTCCTGGCATACCAAAAGGCCTTCTTCAGAGATCGTTTGGCCTAGCTACTGTCAGTCGGAGGGGATTCGCGAGCTCTTCTGAAATCGAAACGAACGAGGATGCCATCGAGGTCGAAACTGTGGCTTTCAAGGCGAGTACAGCTCCTTTGCACCGTGAAAGCGCGCAATTATCAGATTATATCTCGACCGAGTGCATAAAATCACGAACGGCCATCAAATGTCAGTAAGTTCGCATGCCCACAAGCAATAGCTACCTGTTCCCTGTTCCTCGCTCTCAGCGTGAGATCACTCCAGTGTTATTTTCAGTTTAGTAAGCAATCAGGTGTGCCATTCTCTTTTTGCCGTTTGTAAGAAACTCTCCTTGGAGCTGAGGATACAGAGGAAGCTAGAGTTCCTCCGGCAGTGCAAGTTTCATCAGCATGAAATACAATGTTCCTCTTTTTGGTCTCCCAGTGTCTAACCTTAAAATCTGCTAGGATGAGTGTCTTATGTCTTGACACAGCTCCAAGTCGCTCTGCGCCACGGAGGTTTTCAATACTGTAATTGGGCGTCCACACCCACTTGCGCATCAAGTAATCAGGGTGTAAAAGTGCTGTAATCCCAATGTTGTTGTGCTGCACCAGGGTCACAGGATGGACACGCCCTCCAACAAGGTGCAGACCAACGGGAAGGAGCTGCTGAGCATGTTCACCGACATGTTCCGCATGAGGCGCATGGAGCTGGCGGCAGACATGCTGTACAAGCAAAAGCTGGCCAGGGGGTTCCTCCACCTGGCAGACGGCCAGGAGGCAGTTCCAGTGGTGCCACCCCACTCCCACTCGCCCCACCCCACCCCACCCCACTTAAACACATTCCTCCGATCTACGCTTGCAGCCGTGGCCAAATTTAAATTTCAAGACAGCTTGCTGTTGCAACGATCTGGGTACAGATGCTGCTGGTCCAATTGCGATTTTGCCACGGCAGCAATTGTGTGGCTTGTGCCAAGAGAGATCGGCACGCAGCCTTTGGCCTCGATCTTCCAGCCAGCAGCATTTGCCAGATTGTGATTGCCTGCAGGGCATGGAGGCTGCTCTGACCAAGAAAGACAGCATCATCCAGTCCTACCGGGACCACTGCACATTTGTGGGCAGGGGAGGCGAGGTGGGACCTTCTGACCATCCTCTGTCAAGCGCATCTGCTTATGTCTTGCATCTGACCATGCAGCACACAATCCCCCATTGTGAGTTCGATTATTCATATTCCTGGCCAATATCATGGTCATAGTTGGATCGTCAGTCTCCTGAAATGGATTTGCAATAAATCAACATTTGCCAGGAGCAATCTGAATGGATCTTCCATTGAAAGGCTGGCAAGATGTTTTCATGCACAGTCAGTTCTGGGGCGAGCTCTTCGGTGGCATTGTGGCTGCAAGCCTGCCTATGTTGCAGGTGCGTGAGGTGTTTGCAGAGCTTCTGGGAAAGAAAACAGGGGCAGCCAAGGGACTTGGGGGCAGCATGCATCTCTACAAGGCAGAGAACAATTTCTTTGGCGGCTGCGGGATTGTCGGGACACATGTGATTCACGACCCTCCCCTCCCTCCTCCATCATTCCTGCTTGTCCTCACAAGCCCGCTTCTATTCTCAATTCACACTGCCCAATGCACCGCAGCCATCAAGCCTGTAGCAGAGACCTGCCACTCACCCAATACTTCCCCCAATCCTAGTCACAGTGTCAGCAACACCAAATACCAACCCAGAGACTGGCTGTCCAAGTGATCTGAACAGTGCTACTTTGGAAGGTCAACTTCACGTAAAATCCAGTATCATCCACACTGATTGGCAGACCACAGTGCACACAGAACGGGTCTGTTTTGCAGTATCACCATACATCCTGATCATCGCAAACCCTTCGAGTAAGGAGTAACAGTGGAGCTTGCCCCAGGTGCCCAACGGAGTCGGCCTGGCGTTCGCTCACAAGTACAGGAAAGAGCCGAACGTGGGAGTCTCCCTTTACGGCGATGGAGCGGCCAACCAGGGGCAGATTGCCGAGGTGAGCCTGAGACCCCGCTTTACCCTCTGTGCCTCCCTCTGGAGTTCCCTTCCGCCGCTCTCCTGGCAGTAGTATGCAAAGAAGGGCGCTGCATCTGCCACCGAAATGCGAAAGTTCATTCTGTGACCACTGCACAGCTGAGGCACGGTTTTCGCGGCATGCAAGCTGATGAGAAAGCAACGCTTGGCAGTGGCGGTAAGCGCGTAAGGCATCGGATTCTGTGGGGTGTCTTGCATCCCGCATGTTTGCCTGTGTTGGGATCATTGTCAACAACTTCCCCAATGGATTGCCTTGCAGGCGTACAACATGGCGGCTTTGTGGGAGCTGCCCGTTCTCTTCGTTGTGGAGAACAACCATTTCGGCATGGGCACCAGCGAGAGGCGCGGCTCCAAGGCCGTGGAGTTCTATAAGCGGGGAGACTACGTGCCGGGGCTGTGGATAGACGGTAAATCCTGCAAGCTTTCCTCATTCTCCTGGAGACACTGTTGAGTGATGCTGTCAAAAATGGAGCATCCAGGGTCCTCTGCACATTGCAAGCCAACAGATCACTTGACACTTTCAGTCAACATTTGGAACCTCCGGTGCTCTCCAGCTTGTTTCAGACGAACTTATACCACATTCGACAGCTACTTGTGACAGTGTAACTTGGCGCTTTTCTCTGTTTTTCTTGAGATCCGCTCTGCAGGTATGGATGCGCTGGCCGTCAAGCAGGGGGTGGCCTTTGCCAAGGAGTATGCCCTGGAGAAGGGTCCGGTCGTGATCGAGATGGTACGCATGTTCAAAAGGCCAAGGATTGCGTTGATGATAGCAAAGCTTCTCGGCTGCAATTCGTGTCTCCGTCAAGCTCAGATTGGCTTTCTTCCCTGGGGTGGTTGAAGGGAGAGGGGAAAGGGTGGCCATCTTTGAAATTTTGGGACTCACATTCCTGTCAATTGAAATGATACAAGGCTATTTCCTGCGCATGAATGAAGCCGTGGGGGTTTTGAGAAGCTGGTCATTTCTCAGCAATGAGTAGACAGGATATCTCTGCACGATAGAGTTTTTGGGCAGTGTGTGAATTATTGGTTCTGCATGTCTGGGAACCTGTGGTGATCTCCGCATTGACTTGAAATGTGTCAGTATGTTGAGGTGCGCTGGGCCTGCAGGACACCTATCGGTACCACGGGCATTCAATTTCTGATCCTGGCAGCAGCTACAGGACCAGGGATGAGGTGCAAGGCGTGAGGAGGGCCAGGGATCCCATCGAGCACATCAGGAAGATCATGGTGGACCACAAGGTGGCCGCACCAGACCAGCTGAAGAAGCTGGAGAAGTCCCTCAAAAAGGAGGCAAGGGACCCCTCCCTTTTCCTTGAATCTCGTATGTCGTTTGCCGTGTCTTGCCTCCACAACCCCAGGGGATGGGGCCACAGCCCTGTCACATTGGGATTCGATGTTCTGGCATGTTGCTGCTGCAGAATTCGCCAGGTCCCTGGACGCCCCCAGCTTCCCCTCTTCCCCAAGAACACCCAATGCCAAGAAAGGCTGATGTATGCAGGTGGAGGCACTTGTGGAGGACGTGAAGGGCGACGAGGAGCCCCCCATAGAGGACCTGTGGAACAACATCTACATTGATGGGCTCAGTGCAAAGCTGCAGCCCATTGAGAAGTCCCTCCCCAAGATTCAGCTTTGAGGAGCTGAAAATTGCTCAGCTATCTTCTTGTTCCGCAAATGTTAGATTGTCATGCAGGCTGGAAGTGTCCAAATGCTGGATTCGGCAGTCTGTGCTGTATCCTGATAATTCCCACATAAAGAGGATACCGCAGTCGTACTATGTGTAGGTCAATACTTACGCTTTGCTCATTGTTCCAGTCAAGAAGCATTGTACATTACCATAGACTCAGCAGGGCTGTAGGCAAGAATCTAGACACTGTGTCGGAGTTTTGGCCTCTAAGGACATAGCATGGTATTTGAACTGCTACTGTATCAGAGTAAGCATTACTATTGTAAAGTAGCGCAGGTACTGATCTACAGCTGCTACCTTATGGCCCTACCCTATCCCTTCCGATTTGTCAACCCTAGAGCGAATCAGCCAGAAAACAGTGCTCTCATGCAAAAGGAATGAATATCTGCTAGACTAGTACCATCTAGTGTACAGCTAAATTGCAGCTAAGCTGTATCGAGCCTATCTACCTTTGCGCCATCTGCGCACCCCATCCCGCAATTCCACCAAGCCTCGATACAAACAAGCCCCTTCACTTGTTCCTCAAGCGGCGATCAAAATCTTCCAGCTCCTGGCTCTGCTGCTTGTACAGTTCCAGTTCCTCCTGCTGCCGCCTCTGCTCTTGTGCCTGGATGTTGTCCACCTTGACGCTCTGCTCCCCACTGCTGATCCTCGTTGGAGCCTCGGAGGCGTTCTTGCTGAGGTATCGGTACAGGACCCAGCCGCCCGCGGCCAGAGGGACAAAGCCCAGCTGCAGAATGAAAAATTCAAGATTTGGGCCCTGGCAGGCTTCTGTAGACCGCCACTGCCCCGACAAAGAGCACTACTTAAGACATGGCGGTCGATGGCATAGCCTAGGCAAGTGCTGATCATCATCCCCAGAAGTATTAAATGTTAACCATGTCATGATGTAGCACTTTCAAAAACATCTGACATTTAGGAAGTCATCAAGAAAGACCATTTGTCATGTTTGTCGATTGCTGGTACTGTGAGCGCTTTTACAGTATCTCTGCAGACTGCAAATTGCCACCTACCGGTCAAGCTGGAGCATCTTGAGTTGCAGATGCAGGGACAGAGTGTGGAGGCCTGGAAAGAGTGGACAGGCGGGGGGGCGGGGGGGGGGGAAAGGGAAAAAAGGTTTTGGAAGGGAGGTCCTCACCAGGGTGAATATCGACCCCACGATGGATCCAACAATGGAGAAGAATGCCACGCTGCCACCAACAACTAAAGCTACGGGCAGCAACACCGTCATTGCTGTCACCCCAGCGATCGCTGCAACTCCCAATCCCGCTGCGCCTGCCACGAGAGCCAGCACCAGGGGACCTAAAAATGGCAAGCATCCCTCTCAGGAAATCTCAGAATCTTGTGACTAACCTCGCGAAGCTTTCTTCCTACCCGTCGAGCAATGGCAAGGTGTGCAATGTCATTGTGGAGTTAGCGGTGCGTAGCCTCCACATCAATGATTGTTCACAGACTTTGCTTGCAACTTCCAATGTGGGGGACACCCTCATGTGAGGCATCTTAGCAAGCCATTGCCCGTAGCAAATGATGTTTGACGGGTTCAAGCTAAGGTGGATGCCTGTTATGCCTACTCAAACTACTTCAATGTAAAAAGGCGGCGCCTTTAGGCAGAATCAGTTCAGGACAGGAAAGGAGGTACCGAGCGTGCTGGCCACTCCGAGGCCTAGCACAATCGGTAAGAGTGTCGTAGGCTTGAAAATCTTTTCCCTGGCTTCCAGACTCTTCTTAGGAGGTAGTCCCCAGGCATCTTGCTGTCTCCTCCCATACTTATCATACTGGCTGAACACCGTCACTGCCCTGCATCTTCCCCTTCCTCTCCTGTACACAGAGTGCACTCCCAAATTTCAGCGTCTTATTGAACGCTGAGGAGCACACGGAGCGCGAGATGATATATTCGTGCTGCAACAGCAAGAATAGCCAGGACTGAGGCCTCAGCAGCGATTTACCACGGAGTGGGAGCAAGACTGGATAGTTTTCTCCTTGCAAGGTGATGGCTCGACGGCCTGGGAGGCGCAGCAGCCGCAACGAAATACTTGCTTGTTCGATGCATGCTGAACACGAAAAAATAAAATAAATAAAGGGCTGAAACGTCCCAAGCGAGGAGTTCGACGTAGACCCTAAAACCTTTGACACTTGCATAATCAAGGGGAAAATTGCCCTGTTGCAGGACATTTAGCCCAACCGAAGTCCCTCAGCATGCCTCTTCTACATCTGAAGACGAACGGTATGTTTTGCTTGTGCAGCGCGCAGGATTTGCACGTCTCGGTGCCTAGGTCCCGTAATAAACCAATCCTGTTATGCAGTCACATTGCAGGGCAGGGAAGATAAGTTGCTGAAAGCACTCAGCAATGCACTGGCTGAGACCTCAAAGAAGCCTGAATCGGTAAGTCCTCTCATTTTGAGCAGAGAAGTAGGGAGCAGAGGAGCATGCATTTGAAGTTGGACAAAAAGAAAAAAGCACTGCATATGGCCTTCAATCAGCATTGATTTTGCAGCTCTGCCAAGTCAGTGTCCAGGACAAAGTTCCTATGACATTTGGAGGTGACGATACCTACCTTAACACGCTGCAGATCTGGATCAGCAGCAGGAGTGCATAATTGTACACGAGAGGAGGGGCTTTGATGACTTAAAATGCTTCTCGCTGACTGCAGTCAATGCAATGCAGGCTCAACCGAACCAACTGCATTTGCTGAGTACATCTGCATCGGTACGCTTTCCTCCACTGACCAATATTGACCCGTGCTGGGTGCACTCTACAGCTGTAGTACATGAGTAGGCATTGGCATCTGCCAGCATTCTGCTGTGAGACATGAAAGTTGTCAGGCACACATTTTGAGCACGAAGATGGACTGGAAAGCTTGTTGAGTGGGGGCAAATGCATGACAATGTTCTGCAAATGTTGGCAGCACATCCTCAACCGCCAAACCTATGCAGGCGGCATAGGGGGGTCTGTCAATGAGGGAATTACTGCAAGGTTCTCGGATATCTTGCAAGACATTTTGAGTGTTTCAAAGGACCGATTCTACATCAAGGTACCACATATAGCCCCCCACCATGCTCTCCTTCTGTGCTCGGGCTGCTTCCCACCGACAATCAAATTTCGTCCCACACGGCAGAGGTTCTTGGATTGTTGTGACATCCCCTTATCCTTTTCTTCTGATCTCCCTTGCAGTATGTTCATTGCTTGACCCTTGCGGTGATGCGGTCTTTATTGCTAATCACAGAGACACAAACCTGCTTTAGAGTGAACATCTTACCAGTGGTCTGTCAGCTGCCTGATCTCCACAGGTAACAATTCAATGTGGCTGCAGTTTGTGGACCCTGATCCAGCAGACATGGGCCTGAGGGGCACTACCTGTAAAGTTTTGTTTTATTAAGCACCGCACCTTTCAGCGTTCTGTCCTGCAGGACATTGCTGTAGGGATTCTTGAACCACTGTAGTGCTGTCTTCTGCTTGTGTTTGTGTTTGGGTTGCATTCGAAGAACACCAGAATGTTCATTTGTAATCTCGAAGCTGCCAAGCATAGAAGCTTGTTGGTCTGTTTTCTAGCCTGTGAGATGGGGTTTTCAGTGACTGCTTGGGTTTTAGGGCACCAAGAATCAAATCACTGAAAACCTTTCTTCCTTATCGACCGTACAAAGTTCTTGTTCTGCACCCGAAAGCGACTTACTACATCGGGCGGCCTTGACGAACACATCAAGCTAGAGTCCAAAACTTCTCTGCATGCCGCTGTTTCACTTGAAGACGAATGTCCCTGTGACAGGGACCGCGCTGAGTGACTTGCAGGATTCCCTGACCAAAATGTTGGCAGAAACCTCGACTAAGCCTGAGAAAGTACGCCTGTTCCCACCTCCTTACCTGCTAGGCCTTGCCTGTGGCATGATTGTATGCTGCTTACAGAGATGGGCGCTGTAGATGGATCATGAGAGTCTCAAGGTTTGCCTGTCGACAATATAAATGCGGCACTTGATTGCGCAGGTATGCCAAATTGTTGTGGAGGTGCTACCCATGACATTTGGAGGTGAGACTACTGTCTGGAAAGATACGGATGGGGCCCAAGCCGCATTGAGTGCCAAGTTGACAGTCATTTGATGGTCTCATGGTGTATGCAGGCACCACAGAGCCAACAGCATATGCTGACTATATCTGCATTGGTACACGCCCTCCCCGATCAGATTGTTTGTATCACATATTAAGCGAAAGGTTCCATGATGTATGCGTAAAGACCCTTCGATGCACCGCCTTTATGGAGTTTCTTAGGGTCTTTGCTTCGCAGCTCATAAGCTCCGTACATACTGCATCATGTGATCTTGTCGATTGTTTTCTGCAGGTGTCATTGGCGGGGCTGTGAATGAGGGTATCACAGCAAAATTTGCTGCACTGATGGACTCAACCTTGAATGTGCCCATCGATCGCTTCTACATCAAATTCTACAACGTTGCACCATCGGACCTGGGGTTGTATGGGAGCACCAGGGCAGCAGCTTACTCCTGAAGCGGACACATGAGCTTCACAATTGATTCTAACCCTTGGACTTGTACTCTGCGCGATGACAATTCCGAGCGCTCCTCTTCAGGGGCAATTGTGCAATTCTTCATCAAGAGAAGATGTTGATTTACGTTTGCTGTGCTTTTGAATTTGCTCCGTTGACACTGTTCCCACAAGCAGGTCTTGTGGGGGCACTTGCAGAACTTGCTCACTGCGTTCTGCCCTGTAGACTTTCAAACGATGCTGTGTAGTATAGACAAGCTTGTGCTGTGGTGCATTCCATGGGAATGTTTAGGGATAAGATTCAAAATGTAGCAAGTTCAGGACATGGGAGAGCACTATGAGCCTATAAGCGCCATATGAATGGTCATTTGAACTTGAAACGTTTGTAGATAGACGCTTCTAGATTGCGCTGATTGCTCTGCTCAGCAATCTATCTCACATGACTGTTTGAGCATGAGAAAGTGAAACTTGAGGAATCTGCAGAACTATACTCCCTGTGCATGCTTGACAATGTGCTGTCTACCAAGTCATTAAGGAGTCTCCTTAACACCCGTAAGCTTCACTTGGCAGTGCCTGAATAATACATCAAAACAATGACACATGCGACAGATTGGCAGTTACGGAAGGACTTCTGCATTGCCATCCACCTTAAAGCATGATTCGCTCAGAAAATTGAGTACAGCATTGCATTTCTAAGAGCAATGCGATGTGTTGCATAGAGCAATGTCTCTGTAACTCATAACAGTCAGGATTGCAAGCCTGATGATGGGTAATTACTATCTTACTCAAGGCAGGCTGTTCCATGCCGCGGGAAACAACAGTGTAAAATCACTTGGGTCAGTCTAAACAAGGTTGCCACATCATGCTGTCTTATCAGGCCTTCAGGCTTTCCACATACTTCAGCCAGCTGCCCAGGTGGGTGATGTCTTCGTTTGCCTGGTCCCTGGCAATCCAACCTTCCGCCACAAAGCCCAAGCACGTGGCATCCCCCTCGAGCTCCACTGTGCCAAGCGCTAACGGCGGCGGCACCTTCATCAGGAAGTGACCGAGCTTGTCCACCTGCATATATTCTGCAGGATTGACATTGCTGGCAGCTGATGCGCAATTTTTGCCTCCAAGTGCAAATGAAGGGGCTCTCATGAAATTCAAACTATAAGCGCACAGCATATTTGGCCCAAAGCTGGTCAGCAATATGGAAGTGGCAATAGCGTAGATGACAGCGAGCCGTCTCAATTGCCCTGTACTTCATCACTGCTCAAGGTGGTATTGGCTCACCTCCAATTCCCAGATTTCAAGGTCAAAGGAGCTGCCAGATTTGTCGGTCACCTTGACCATCCCAGGCTTTGCCGGCTTGCCACCCTGAAATGACAACTTCTCTCATGCTCCTACGGGGCTATCAGGTAGATTGAATAATACTGAGCCTGTGCAATGAGTGGAGGTCGGCAATGCTGCGCAGACGCAGACGTACATGACATTGTCGGCATACAACTTACTTTTGCAGGCAGGACGAACATTCTGTAGTTTGAGCTGCTTTTGCAGGCCCTGACAAAATGAGCTCCCAGGTCTGTGAGCTGGGAATTCAGCGGTTGACCCCTCAAGTGCAGCCCGCAAACAGCCAATTGCGCCATCTGTTTTGCCATGGGTGTCGTCTGGAGGTGCAGCTATGGATGGCTGTCAAGCAAGCAGTGACTGACTGACTAGCATGGTCGATTATTACTTGATGAGAATGAGCAGCACCCAGAATCGCCCAGCTCTTCGATAGGCTCCCCCAGGGTGGCAAGGTTTGAGGTTAGGCAGTTAGGCAGTGGGTTAGGCGTTCTAGGGGAAATCCCTTCACTGAGTCACAGGCTGGACAAAGTGCTGACCTCAGACGAGCAATCTGATTCTAAGCCAGAAAACAAGGGAATACGTGTAAAGGTATCACGTTGGTGTGTTTTCGTTGAATCAACACATTCTCATCAATCAAATAAAGAGAAACCTGGTATTTTCAGAGCATCGACACTTGCTTGTTACGGAAATAGAGAAAAGAATAGGAATCGCGGCGGCAGGCATGCATTCGATGATTTCGGAAAGAATCTATGGCTCAAGGTAAGCTTCCTGCTCTTTCCGGTACCAGGAAGACTAGCACCAGCAGGGAAGTGCGACCACACCAACTTGGATCATGATTGAGCAAAAAGGAGGATATTCAGACAAGAAACAGCATGACGACTGTGATTGTCAAATCGCTCGACATTGAGAAATGTTTGTGAGAAAACTTTCTGCATCAGTGTCTCGTTCACCCGGAGAAGCTTGACGCCATTCTCTTGCCCGCTCACGGCCGAACTCAAACTCTCAAAGAGGGCAATCTCTGGCTGCAAATACAAAGATAATATCAGCTCCCTGAGATTGTGCAGGGAATGTAGCAGCAGTGGGAGGCTACCCTCGGAATCTGGCGAGAAATCAGCCATGGAAAATAAGTGTGCCGGTTCGAAACGCAACATGATGGACGCACTGAAACGCCGCCAGGTGCTGTACAAGCCAGCCCTCACCATACAGGCCCCCACACCCCACCTCCTAGAAGCGGAGAAGGACCTTTCGAGCCTCGTCAGCCACTCCAGGAGGCGTTTACTGCAGTTTGGAAGCTCCACTGCTCTGCTGGGGTTGACTACGAGGTCCAGTCAGGTGGGTGCCCTGGCTGTGCTTGCTCGAATGTCTGACTTTTTTCTTTGGTTTGCCCACTGAAGCTGCTCAAAGGATCGGGCACGTAGCTGATCGTCAACATGGCAGCTGCAGGCCACATAGCATATTGAAAGGTGCTTGTACGGATGAGAGGCACACTGTTGGCCACCCAGGCCTGTACAAACTATTAGGCGCGGTGATGTGTGTGTGTGTGTGGTGGTTGTTTGGGAATGGGGGGGAGACCTTTCCAAAACTGTAGTCAAGCTGAGACACTTGTACAGCAAACCAAGACCTGCTCCACCCGTATTTTGATCTGATGGGATCTACATGCACTGCAGCTGACTCACTCAGCGAGTTGCTTCTTGTTTTATCAAGCCGGAGAGATTTCGACACCTCACCAAGTCAGCACGATGGAGGAGGAGCAGGAGGAGGTAGCTTTTAAAGTCCGCTGCACAACAAGGTAGGAAGGGGGGGATTCTAACTTCCATTGAACTCAGGCTGTCAACATGCCTGAAGCGATGGACAACATGTGGAGCGGGATGGGAGGCGGCCCTGCGGACTTGACATTCCCTGATGCATTCCTGGGGCACTGGCTGGCGGAGTCCACGCTTTCGGCCGTCGAGACACCTCTGGGGCTGGATTTCGTGCCAAATCCACAGGTGTCAATCAGATCCTCGTTACACCTTCACGTGTCGGCTCGAGAAACTGATGGGTGGGGTTTCAGTGGGTGGGACAACATTCTGCAGATTGAAGGATTGCATGACTGACTTGCCTGCAAGAGGTCGCAAACAGTGTGTCCAAAGCATATGGTGCATTCGCAATTGTGAATCAGCAAGGAGACTTCCATCTTGGAAATGGGCAGCATTGAGGGGTGGGAGGCTCCCCTGCATTTGACCACAGCTCAGTCGCACAGGTTGTTAAATCGGAAAACTAAGGAGGTTGGCGCTGCAGGTGGTGGAACGGGCCAGGACAGAGGACCTGAAGAGGAAGATCCGGTATGAGGTGAGCTACATCCGCAACAAGAAGCAGAAGGTGATCATCGACCGCCGCTTCAACCTGGCGTCCCTGATGAACGTCTACATGGGCAAGAACGTGGTGCAGCAGCAGGGCATCTCCTGGAACCCAGACGACCCCAACCGGATGTCCGTCAATCTGCCAGGTGCGTCCTGGGACGTTCTATTCACCTCTTTCACTATTGTTGGGACACAGATGCAATGGTCATCAGCCACCGAAGTGTTGTCGTATGTCCTCCTGGCCCTGGAGTGATCTCAAAACTTCCTCTTCCCCATCCCATGTCACAGGTCACCCTCTGAATTGGTGGCCTTGCAGGAGATGCTGTTGTTTTCCAACGTTGCGGATCTTCTGGAGTCAAGTTTTGTCAGAGACAGTTGAGTGCCAGCTGATTTGGGATGTGTTAAGCGTAAAGAGGCAGATGCTAGCGGTGGGAACAGGAAGGTGTGAGTGTGTGATTGGGGGGAGGAGGGCGTGGATACAAAGGTACGAGCTTGCCAATGCTCAAGATTTCTAGGATGGCGCCACATTCGAATATGGATGGTGAAAGGATTATTTTTTGCTTGCAGGTGGTACTCAAATCGTGACGAGGGTAGTCAGGCGGTCAGAAGAGAAGCCGGGGGCCGATCGGATCAACACCTCGGAATTCTTTGAGCAGGTCTTCCAGGTCCCTGAAAGAGTTGAGCCAAAGGTGAAAAGGAACCCCATCCACCCTTCCCTTACAAGGGCCTTGATGTCTTTCATCATCCTGCAGGCACTCCCGGAGTCATTCGCATTCAACAATTCTTGTGGAATATCAGCATCTGATTGCCATCCCCATCGCAACAAGCCTTGCAATTGATGCAGGTTCACTGTAGATAAGCTTGTTGAAAGGAGCATACCTGCTCAGGCTGGCTTCTCACAGATCGCGATTATGTTCTCGAGTGTGTGGGTGTATGTTTTGCTTCCACCTCCTCGTTCGCTGCTCCTTCACCCGGTGGAAGGGAGCACTTGTTGTTTGGGTCATATCAGTGCGGCTCCTGTTGCCAAAGATTTTAACATGCCCTGATTCTCCTGCAGGTCAAAGCCAGCCAGTGCTTCACCAAATACAAGTGGAGGAGTCCTGAGCAGGCTGCACAGACTGGAGGCCCTTTGATAGTGGCAACGCAGGTCGTTTCAGACTACTTGACCCCCTATGATGGTGAGGGCATGATGCTGCGGGCCCAGAATCGACCTGTAGTGGTGTACACCTACAACATGACCTTCAGACGTGCATACAATTCTACAAGGGAGGTCTAAGTCCTCAATTTTTTTCGGTGGGCCAGTAGTGAGCCCTGCACGCTCAATTTTGAAATACACTTGAGTTCAAGAACTGCAAGCTGTGTGTTTGGAATAAGATTCTCCGATATGTGGCTTGAACTGACAATTGGCAAGCCTTGAAACGTAGGTACATGCCCTTGCCTTTTTAAATCACCAGCACTGGTTGCGTACAGACAAATTTATTTTTTGAAATGAACACGGGATGGTTGTGATCCCTTGATTTTGGCAATACATACGACATCAAAATGCTATCTTAGCTTTGCCTTATCATTTGGACCGGGTGATTTCAATGGGATTGGAGATTGTTTGTTGGGGGCCGTGATGTTGTGTGCTGCACTCTGCGTAAAACATGGAGTTCCTGCACGGCTCTCGCCGGCATTGTATCTGTAAAAGGAAGATTCTGTCAATCGGAGCTGACGACAACCACCTCTCCCCATTGACCAGAGCCCCATTCAAGGCTTGCCAAGGGGACAGAAACTTTGGCTTCACTGGTTTACTCTTAAATCTATCATAGCAATTTGGCTGGGATCAGAGCAATTGCAACCCAATGCCATACCGGCACAGCTCATGAGGCCACAGCTAAACTTATACGAAGCACCTTTGGTCAAATTTTACTTGCATATGCTGGGGCTAGCTCTTCAGCAACAGGTGCCCCTTCATCAGATCATAATTGTTGTGGACATTCATAATGTCCACCATGTGGCCAAGCCCCTTGTGACCAAGTGTTGACTCTCTGGGATGACAATTCAAATGTGCATGCCATGATGGCATCCATCGTTTCCGCTGCAGTCTGGTATCATCTATCTCTGTAGAAGGGCTGAAAATCAACCAGCCTCTGCACACCGCGATACATACCAGTCATATGTATCCCCCAAGGTCTCATAGAATTCTAGCAGAAGTTATTTGCAGCTTGCCAACACACAGTCCATTGCCAAGCACTCCAAATCAGGTGGCCTCTACTATGTGGAGCTGGCCAAGGGTGTATTAAGACGAGGTGAACAGCTAGAAAGCCTTTACCGAGGAACCTGTACACCGAAGGTATTGAAGCACGAGATGGTAAATATTCATTCCCAGGCGAAGCAGAGGTCAGAGAGGAATCACCTTGACCACTCACCGAGAATATTATGAAGACATAATATGGGCTAAATCATGATGGGGTTAAGGATGTCAAATATTCGCATCAACACAACCAGCGGAATTGGTGTAGTGGTAACATGCTTCTTTAGGGTAGAAGAGATCCCAGTTTCAATTACTGGATTCCGCCGAACTTTTTCTTTTTTCCGGAAATTTGCCTTTCCCTGATATTCTGCTTCTGCCGATACCTTGTCTTTGCCGGCAAGAAGCAATAGCATTAAACAGCCTTCGTAGGCTAATTTGGAGGATTGCTATCAAGCAGGGAATGAGACAGGCAAGTAAGCATGCCTCCATTGTCTTAGTATGTGCTCCTCAAGCTTGCTTGCTTGCTTGCCGTTTCTTTCCATCCATTTGGCTTGGGAGGCATTGGGGATGAACACGTGGTATCCATACATATGTGGAATGGATGAACCAAAGCAAGGTCAGCGACGGATTCTTTGGTACATGTCCAGGGGGGATTCACTGTTACACCTTAGTTCCAATGTTTGTGCTCTGTTCTACATGCTGCAAACTACCAGCCAATGTCACCTCTACGATACTATACAATATCTGGAAGCCACCTCAATACTGGAGAGCTGTAGTGCTGCATACGATCTGCAAAGCAAACCAACACAGACTCCAGTACATCTCCCTCCATGCAAGGGGTCTGAGCGCTGCATGGCCTTATTGATGAATCTTTTAAGGGCAGCAAGAAATTTATATCCATCCCCAGTCTTCTTCCATACATGAGATCCTTCGTATTTGGTCTCATCGATGCGTGGCCTGGTTGCCGATCTCGTTGAGTGCGTCTCGCACCAGGGTGTTCTTGGGTACCCAAGAGGTGCGAGCCGATTTCGGGCCGCCTCTTGGTGGGGACTCCTCCTTGCCGCTGGGCACAGGCATGCCCATGGCGGTGAGGATAGCGTGCAGGGCCTGCAGCTGGCGGGAGGCGGCCACGATTTTGCGGGTGGCCTCTTTGGCAGACGCATCCGACCCCTTTTGACCTGCACGGTGATGAAAGGTGTGAGCAGCCGGCTGTCTGGTCAGATGCAAGTCAGGTGGACCAGGGCAAGGCTGTTACTCAGGCCGGAGCCACTGATGTCAAGCAAAAGAGTACAGTAAGCAAGTGACATGGCCTGAACCTTGTCTCTGTGTGTCTTTGTCTCCAATTTTAACACACTTACAGACTGGGAAGCGAATTGCTGCCCTCTCATTAAGGAGGCTGAGTGCGGCTGATGAGCAGGGGGGTAAGCTTTTCCCCGGATATGTGTGACAATTGCCCTGGGGGTGGCTGAGATTAATGACTTTTGGAGGATCGGACGGCTCAGGGTCATTTAGTAGTGTGGAAGTTGTGGCTTGCCTTCCAAGCGCGCCAGGTACTTCCTCTCGCTCTCCAGCTTCCTGGCAAGCACCTGGGAGACGGCAGTAGCCTGCTTCATGGCGCCCTGCTGGGCCCCCACCCTCTCGGCGCTGCCCGGGTCGCGCACCAAGCGCAGGAGCACCCGTGCATCGGCCATAAACAGATCCTGCGGGGGGTAAGGGCGTGCCATTTTGGGCCCAGGATGAATGAATTGGTGGGGTACATAGGATTACAGACTCCTTGGTATCATCGCAAGGTGCATCGATGCCCTGTCCCCATTGCCAATGTGTCATAAAAAACTTAGACGGGTAGTTCTGCTGTGTGTCAAGGGAGGCACAAGATTGTGTCTTGCAGCCACGCACTTACGGCCAGACAAATGCCGCTGGTCCTGTGCTGGCAGAATCAAAGTCATGCCCTTGCCTGTCCTCAATCGGAAGGCTTGAGCGATGAATAGAAACAGCAGCCGTCTGCAAGCTGAGTGGCCACAACACCACAGTGGGGAGGGAAGCGGGGGGGG
>QAXI01000408.1:400226-412576 GCA_004335615.1 Chloroidium sp. JM
GACCAAACCCCAAACCAGAACCCACCTCATGCTTGAGGCGCAGGTGCCCCCCGTCGATGCGCTCCTCCAGGCGCACCATGGTGCTGATCACGCCCTCGTCCTCCGAGTACAGCCGCCACAGCAGAGCGCGCACGCGGGCCGCCATGCGCCCGTCCGAAAGGCTGGTGTGCGCCTGCAGCAGGTCCAGGTCCAGGGGGCGCAGCACCGAGTTGGCCCACACGGTGAACGCCTTCTCCTGCTTCTCCATCCATGCGCTGCAGGCAAGGTGCAGATTCATTCATCTGTGGTATATCAGCATTGTGTGCGGGCAGTGGCAGGAGGGTGAAGTCCTGAATTACCATTGCACTGGGGAAATGACGGTGAAGGGGCGGAGGAATGATTCAGAAAGGGGGATGGAGGAGTGTTGGAAGCACATCCCGCCTTTGTGCATCCTCCTTGACACAAGCGTATATGCAACATCAATACCAAAGGAGTTCCCCAAATTTTGCTCCTGGTTCATGTTCTCACCCTTTGTCTCTGCAGTCCGCCTGGGTACCCCTTTTCCAGATTACGGCTGATTCTTGGAATAGCAAAGTCACATCATCATGGACACACACCTGCATCAAGAAAACACATGCAGGTAGGTGAAGGAGCTTACACATTGTGGAAGTGGCTGAAACTCTTGCGCTGTGCCACAGGAGCCGCTGACTTCAGGTGGCCGCTGCGGCTGACGCGTGGGGGAGACTTGGAGATGGGGGTGGACACGGTTGTCATACCCCTGATCCCCGTCCTGTTAGACTGCAGCAGACCGCAAGCCAGCTGATGAGGCATTCCCTATGAAAGGTGGAAGGGCCACGTGGGTTCAATTCACGTCCTGACCCTGGTACATATCTCATTGCAGCAATCGAAACCTGTACAAATTGCACACCGGTCCTCCCTTGCCAAGCTGCAATCCCAACACAGTTCTCCCAAACTGGGGTGAATTTACAACTTGAGTCCCCAAACAATAGCAAATCAGAGTAACCTCAAGCACACATGATTGCCAAAGATCCCACATCTGTGGCGGGTCTTATGATCACTGTGTAGCAAGAAAACCAATTTGAGTTGATTGCACTGCCATTGACATAGCAAAAATGGACGGCTTCTTGGTTGGAGGCACTCGCCTGCAGGGACTTCTGCACCTGCGAGGGTCTCAAATTCTCTTCTCCTGATGACTTGAACAGTCCCTTGGGTGTCGCCAGCTCACCTGCAGTGCAGCGGTATAAACTGTGCTTATTCTGGGCACAAAGTTCTCTGTCCCTCGCCTTTCAGTCTCCACTGTGACCTGTGACACCAACAACTGGAGCAAGGTGCAATCCAAAGACCCCACAGCGCCCCACTGCCCATGATGGCAGATGGCTTCTGGAGGACAGGAATCCCTTTGACTGACCCGACAGAGGTGACGGCTTCAGGTAATGAAGTAAAAACACATTGTTATATTCCTGGTATCTAGTGGGTAATCCATCTGCCGGCAGAGCTCCATCCAAGGGTCTGATCAGCTTGTCTGCACGACAGGACACACCTATCCTTGCGGTGCCGCCTGTCTTCAAGGACACAGGCGTGGAGCCGTTCAGTCGCTGGAGCTTCACAGGCTTGCTGCTGGGCGAGCTGTGCCGGGCGTCCCCATCGTTGCTGCCATCCAGCGAGCGACCGGCGGTGGACAATCTGGCGAGGGGCTCCGGCTGTCCTGAAGCTCGCGCACGGGCGTGCCTGCAAACGGCCAGGCATGGTGATGAGGAATCCTCCCATGGGTGAGGGGGTACGGGTAGTTTGCTTACCCTGTGCTGGATGGTCAAGAGACACACATGAAGCACTGCGCAAAGGAGGAGAAGGTGCAGAGTGGCATGGAGCCAGGGTGTCTTTTGTACTGGAAGGGGACAAGGGGTGGGGGTGCATTTTGCCAAGCATTTGACAGTAGATGCCAATATTGTAGGGGGGCAATGTGTGTGGCAGTGTTGGAGCTTACTGGGACACCACAGCTCTGCTTCTAGGTGCAGCCCCTGCCCTGACCTGCCTTGCAGGGTTGGCGCCTGCACTCATGCCTGCCAGCTTCCCAGCTGAATCCAGCGCTGTTCCATGCAGCACAACCTGCATTGTCCTCAGCTTCAAGCCCAGCGCGGCGCACAAGTAATGGGGTGCACGCCAAAAAAGGAAGCGCCATGGTGGCGTTCATCCACTGCAGACCATCAATGGGTATGCATGTTCACTGCCCACCTGCAGGCGGCTCGAGGAAACCCATCTCAGATAGAGGCTCTCCCGCACAGGCCCGGTCTCGCTGGGCCGCCACGCCACCTCTACCACCACAGAGGCCTTGGCCGGGACGGCATAGCTGTGGGAGCCGTCAGCGGCTGGCCGCAGCTTGAAGCCTTTGGTGGAGGTGATCCTCTCCAGCTCGACCACCTGTAGGGTGGCAGCAATAGGACCTTATCAGCTTTAAGTGTGTGCTTATACTTTCTTGATGCTTGAACGATTGCCTGGCTTCAGTATGGGACAGACCCCTTCCAAAACCGGGTGAGGATGCTATGTAGAGGATCAGAAGAATTCAGACTGGAGGTCTCCAAATCGAGCTGGGAATGAATGCCGATGAAGAGCGGATGACGGAGTGGTGGATAAGCATGCCTGAACGAGCGATTGAGCAATGCATTGTTGTGAAGTGCAGAGTTCAGTTGTCAAGGGTTGTGCAAAGTGCACGTCAATCGAGCTTGAAGAGCCCCACCTGCTGCTCATCCGTCCCATTGCTGATCTGCAGCTGCACTGACTTTTGCTGCCCCAACCTGATTCGCCCAAACTCCAGCCAGGGTGGCTGCATCAGGAGTGCTGCCGGTCAGGAAACCAGCAGCTTCTTGCTTCCTGCCTTCTGGTTGCTCTCTCTCCCCTCCCTCTCTTTTGCCGTGTTCATATTTAGGTGAAGAGCCTTGCGCGTAACTCTAGCTCTCTTGCAAGCCTGATTTTAGCTTGTTGCAACATCTGAATGCTGAGATCCATAGGGTACAGGTCACTCTGCAACATTGACCAATATGACAACAAACAAATATCACCGGTTATGATACCGGTCCCTCGTGGATCCCCTCCTTCGTTGATATCTCCTGACGGGCCCTCTGCTGGTCTTTGCATGCTTTGCAGGTCTATATCAGACACCATGTAGCAGGCACGGCCTTCACTGATGGACTCACCGGTCCAGCGAATTGTTTCAATTCCAGCTCTGCAAGATCCTCTTCACAAGCTTTCAGCATCCTTTGGGGAGGCCTTCAAATCAAGGACTTACGCGTCCTGGTAGCCATTTTATTTCAACTAGAGTACCTTTCCTACAGGTAGTCCTTCGACGATCAACTTCTTGGATTTTGTCGGTGGAGTCAAGTTTGGTTGTCGACTGAGAGGCTTTGGCCGTATTTCTCTTGCATCACATTGCAGACAAGTCCAGAAAGCTTGTCAATGGCCAATTAATTCTATGTTTGGTTGACTTGTATCATGAATTTTGGGCTCGGCTGACAGGCCGATTTGAAATTCGAGCCTCTCCAACCTGGTACCGCAAAATTTCAATGCGAGGTGTTGTAGGAGAACGTGAACCCATGTTTCCATTTGATTGGGCACATCACTCTGACAGCTGCTTTGTCCGCCAAAAGTAGAAATATCTTTGGTAGTCCACGATTTCTTGGCGCATGCTCCCGGTATTGGCTGGACGTTTGTAAACCTGATTTTTAGGCCAATTATGTGTTCGTGTATGCTCTCGAGTACTTCAATTGCGGTATATGACGAATCAAGGTATGAGTCTAATATAGTAGCCATCACGAAGTCTGTTAAACCTGCGTATCATCGCCCATTCATGCACTGCTAAGATCGTTGCCTAGCATGACTCGCATTGCTAACCCCAGAGGACTCTGCCAGCGATCATTCCTGCCAAGCTTTACTCAAACATGCAGGATGCAACTCACCAATTAGGTTGGTGAGCTACAACCTCCCCAAGATGTCCTTGTGAGACACTTTCAAGCCATGGCATCCCAGTCAGACGAGTGGGTCCCAGTGGAGCGGAAAAAGAAACCTCCCCCCCGAGCAGCCCCACAGCCCACGCTCTCCCAGAACCGGCCAGGGGGTGGCAAGTCCTACAATTGCAACATATGCAATGTCCACTGCACCAGTCCAGCGGACCTCACAGTAATCCCTCCACGTTGCCCCCCTTTCACCTGGGCCCAGCACATCATGCTGACTCTATCTGGCGCTCCTGCCTACGCCTGACAGTGAAAAGAAAAGATGAGCTGTACATGGTCAAAATGAAGTCCCAAAAGCTTGCTCCGTAATTGTGTGCGCCAGCGAGAAATAATTGGAATGATTCGCCAAACCTCATTGATTTGACAAGAAGCGGACATGCAGGCACACCTGTCCGGCAAAAAGCATGCAGATGCAAGACGCAACGCAGAGCTTGTCAACGATGACTTGCCCATGACAGGGGGCAGCTGGCACTGCCCCTTCTGCAAGCTGGCGTTCGATTGTGCCCTCGCCCTCACCCACCACAACCTGAGCAAAGGGCATATTGCCAGGGTGTACGCCTGGCTGCAAGAAGGCGACAAGGCCTGCCTTCCTCAAGTTGAGAAAAGCCAGCCTTGGCGCTGCCAGGTCTGCGACGTGATGTGCACAGGCGCCAGAAATTTGGAGGTTGATCCTCCCCCCCCCCCCCCCCCACCCCCCCCCCCCCCTTTTTCCTTTCAGCCAGGGCAGAATGCTGTCTTTCCGGTGTTTGCTCACTGCTGAGATGGTGCACACCTCTCTCAGTGAGGCCGACAGCTGTTGGCAGTGTTTGAATTTGGGAAGGGGGGGAGAGCCGACTTCAAGGATGAGTTTACACTCAGTAGGCAGGCACATTGTCTCGGAAACCAGCCGAAGGTATCAATTCTCGTAATATGCTACTGCTCACGCCTGCATAGACCCCCATGATTAGGACACCACATGCGCCGTGTTGGTACAAGGAGAGAGCACTGGCCCATTTGTGATAGTGTGCGCACATGTCCTTCAGCAGGCCATCAAAGAATTACGAGGGGGAGGGTGAGGGGTACAGGTCAATGAACACCCTGTGCTGCTGCTCATGACAAAGCACCCACTGGACCCTATCTTGCTTCCTGCTGTGGCCAAAGATATCAGGGGTAGAAGCACCTCTCGTGGGCGTCGGGCATCAAGCATAACAGTGCGCTTGCAGATGCACTTACGCGGTGTGAAGCATACTTCAAAGCTAGCGCAGCTTGAATATGCAGAGCTGGAGCCCTGGCCGGACGATGACATCCAGCCCTCCGTCCAGAACGGAAAGTTGGAGAGGCCCAGACCCCCTGCCGCCTTTCCAGGTGGGGCCCCACTCGGGGCTGAATATATCTCTCAGCATTCATGACGTATTGAGAGGCAATTTTGGAAGTCAATGGATGTCGTATTATTTTGCGGCCAAAGGGCAGCACGCGTTGTGAAGCTTGGTTTCAAGTGTCTTCGGGTGCCCATCTTGTTCCAGTGCTTCGCAGATCCCACCTCGTCTTAGAATAGACAGAGGATATTCTGTGGGGCAACCGTTACAGGAACCTTTTGCTTGATTAGTGCTCACTGTTGCTTTCCAGACCGTTCCCTGTGAATGGCTTCTGGATAATCCCAGATGAGAATTTGTAAAAAGCAGGACCTAACGCTGCAAATGAGATCCATTTTTACAATAAATAAGAGTCTTCTGCAGATGCTGAAGGGTCTCCAACCCAGCTTGACACATTGAATCCGGAGTTTAAAGGGGCCCTGGAAGGAAATCACAGTCCAGAGGAGCAGAGTCCTGCATCGACACAGGAGGAAATACCCGCCAGGGATGCAGACCAGGAGTTTTTAGACGAGCTGCTGGGAAACACCGCAGGTAAATTGAGGCCACGGGGGTGTTTCTTGGTCAAAGCTGCAATTGTTCTTGGCCATTGATGTGCACGCCAGGGAGAGACCAGCTGCCATTGAAAAGTCTCGGGCCAAATTTGGGAGCAGGGGTGACATTGAATATAAATGACAAATGTGATAATGAACGCTGAAACAAATAACAAAGCAATCTCATAAAGAATAATCTCCCACAGATCAGGTAGGGTTTGCTCAGAATATACGGAGTCATGATGTGGACTGTGTGCATGGCCGAGGGGCATTGAGGATGGAACATCGAGCTCCTCTTACTTCCTTCACTCCTCACTTGTTTTTATGACATCCCTCCCCACCCTTCAAGATGGGGTTGCTTACATCCAGGTCCCTCTGGGTGGGTGGAGCCTGCTACCCTTAACCCCACCCCCCCCAATGGCAGGCCTGCATCAGGCTTGAGTGCTGGTCCAGACACTATGGACCATACGACCAGCCGAGGTGACACCTGGCCATGCATTGGAAGCACCACTCCTGTATACATGCAATCGCTTGTCAACCTCAACTCAAATGGCAGAGGAAATCCATGGATGGAAGGGGATTACATGTAGAGCTCCTTCATCATGCTGTCATTATGACATCGTGGCTGCAGTACTCTGTTATTCCTTGAGAAATGTGAAGCCACGACCTCTGAGTAGATGTGCGAGTGCAGCCTGGACACAAGTTGCCTAAACATAAAGGCACATTGAACTCAGGATCTGAAACAAATCGTTAAGCAGACTATCAGCTATCTGGGTGCCTTGCAGGGGGAATGTCGGAGAAGGAGATCATGTGCGCCATCAGCGGATTCTTTTCTTGCTCTCTCACCCAGGTGACTGCAACACATTCCTGAAAATCTCAGCTGAGGCAATTTCCTTTCTTGCCTCTTCACACGCTGCCACTGAATTGGCTGCAATACTGCTATGCATGGACGTGTGAAAAGTTTTCTTCATACGATCACCGCAACAGAAATTCCAGGGTGGGTGGAGTGCAAGCTGCTTAGTATTTGCTGCATCATCGTGCCTCATGATTCCCACTAAGGGCTGGCTGCTGCTGAGTGCTGTGGCTTCTTGCAGGCTATCGCAAAAGACCCTGTTGTCGCAAGCGATGGTAAGCAAAGCTCCACGTCTCACAGCTGACTCATCTCCTTTCCCCTGCCACCATGTGTTTAATGTGTGTGGGCAATCCCTCTTGCAAGAAACGTGGCATGTTATCAACGCCTTGCCTAGGCCCTAGGTCTACATCCACAGGCCTATCACATCCTGTAAGGACAAGCCAGCCGTTTTTGGGGCCGAAATAGATTGAGGAAAGTAATCCTTCCTGAAGTACCTCATTGCATTCAGAACGTGGAGCTCTAACCAGTCTGGCTGGCGTATTGTGCCTAGGTGTGATAAGGCACTTCCTTGCAGGGCACACTTACGAGCGGGAAGCCATCGAGGCTTGGGTGAAGCACAATCGCTTTTCGCCGGTGACGAAGAAGCCTCTGCCGGATCGTCGAGTGATCCCCGATCTGTTGGTGAAGCAGGCGACCACCATCTTCTGGGGCAGCGGCCAGCTCCCGGGCGTTTGACCCCCAGGGATTCTGCGGGTGTGTTGCAAAAGTCTGGATACTTTGAGTATCCAAAGCCGGCAATTCTGCTGGCTCAGAGAGGGCAGAAGGTGTCGCAACTGACAGCCGGGTGCTGGCTGGAGTTGATTGTGGAACTTTTAGAACGCTGAGTTGAATTACTGAATTGTTGACTGCTTTTGCCTTCCTATGCAGAAGCTCAAGTTGCACATAGGATGCAGACTGGGCAGTTAAGTCTCATCGAGCGCATGCCAAATTCTTAGCTGAGTAAGCTGATTTTTGATGGCATATGGTCGTACAGGGCACCTGCAGCTGTTTGGGAACGCAAACATTCAATCAGGTACACCCTCCTCCTCAACCAGGAGGGTGTTTTTTGCTCTAGAGCTCAAATTGTTGGATCACACCGGCCACATAGGTGTTCTTACCCCTCGCTGTCCTCAAATCTGCTCGCCAAACACATCAGAATCCACTTCGACAGTCTCCCCAGAATTCGCACAGTGTAGCCTTGGTCGAATGCTATCTAGGGAAGGTAACTGTTCCTGCTGCAACTCCTCACCACATGATATCCAAGTGGTCAACCAGTTCCCTGTCACGATGTGGGATTGTCCATTGCTCATAGTGGAACCAATTGGTGCCGGGAACTTCACAATAAACAATGCAAACCAAATGCAAATCAGGCATTATCGCTTCAGGACTGCTCCACAAATCAGTCCACAAAGCAGTGAGTGGCTGCAGCAAGCTAATACAGGTTGCAACAGACATGCATATGTCCCTGCCTTTGCACTTCACTGCAAAAAGACGACAAATGGGCACTCCTCTCAAACAGCTTCGTAAATGGCAAGTGATAAATCTTGCCAACACTTGTTTCACATCGTCACACCCTGCGGAAATTGCCAGAGGCGAAGTCTCGGGTCTTGAGGCTGGCAATGAAGCTCCCCGTGAGTGTGGAGCTGACAGAGCCGGCTAGGGGCGTGCCGTCTGCCGACACGCTGGACCGTATGCGCCGGATGGGCCGGCCCTCAGGTGAAGACCCCCGCGAGGTGTGTGAAGAGGGGGCTCGTTCGCCGCTCCTCAAGCGAGAGGGGATGGCCGCACTGCCCACACTGGGGAACAGCCGTGAAGCACCTGCAGGGCAGAACAAGACTTGTATCACCTGTTTGATTGGAATTGAGTTGGCTTATTCCAGCCGATATGATTGGGAGAACTGATACCCCACTACATCGAAAAGCAACGAGTAGTCAGAGCATGCTTAGTATTGGGAGAAGCACTTCTGCAGGTCTTGGAGAACAGTCACAATCAACCATTCGAAAGGCGTACCTTCCGGTGGATGATACTCATCTTCCACTTGGCTGTCCTCTCCATCAGCCATGGCCTCCGCTAGGTCCGCCTTGAGGACAAGGGCCTTGGCCTTGTTGCTCTCCTCCTCCCAGTCCACCAGGTACAGCAGCGTGGTGGTGATGATTGCTGCCACAAGCAGGATCAGAATCAGGCCCATGCAAGACGACACTGTAGATACCACCCACAAGAGATTCCCAGAAGCGGTCAATTGGGCAAAAGATCGGTTCAGGCCTGGGCACGAGGGGTGGGGGAAGATGGGTGGGGGTTGAGAGGGGGAAGGGAGGTAGAAACTATTTCAATCTCCACAAACCCACAACCGGCTGGCATGGTATGGGTGAGCTTGATTGGATTCTCGCAGGAAGGTACGTGCCCCTAATTGCCGGAGGAAGGGGGTTCGGGGGTGCATAAAGAAGCGTTGCCACTCTGAGGGCCTGCCTATCACACCTTCGGGGTGGGCAAAGCATGGGAGGGGGTGTGCTCACCACAGGCAAAGACGCCTGCGTTGATGCCAATCCACAGGCCGCTGACGCCCAATTTGGCGGGGAAGGCCAGGCTCCAGCCTGTCAGGGTGCCGATCACCCAGAAGCCGGTGATGTTGCACAGCACAAGCTGGGCTTGCCTGCCCATGCCCCTGCAGTATGACCGGAACATTCGCGGGTATCTCCGGCCACATCCAAACTTGCCGAGCTATACTAATTTCTAGCTCACTCCTCTTGAAATCCTTGCAATTGTTGTCTGCATGTTCTCCCCATCCACTGCATGTTGTGGTGCACGCACGATATCCCAGACCCTGGGCTTGAGCATAAAGAACATGCCAAGTATTTCCTGAGGGAAGGGGGGCTGGGGCGTGGGGAGGGGGGGGGAGAGACGGGACCAGGAGTAAGCGGAATGCAGGGTGGAAGTGATGATATTGATGTAGTTCAAAGTCTTTGAGGTGCTCGACCGATTAATCCTGGCATGATACAACCAGGATTTTACTTACTAACCATCACAAGTGGATGATTGTGGGGGGAGGGGGGGGGGGGGGGGAAGCTATGAGAGGAAATGCGTGCCTGAGGACGCCAGAGAAGACCCCGTACACAGCATCTGGCAGCTGGTAGATGGCTGCCAGGATGCTGATCTTGGAGCACAGCGCCACCACCTTGGGCGCGTTGGTGAAGATGTACCCTACGTCGTGCCTCAGCGTCGCGATGAGGATGGTCATGATGCTGCTGTATACGGCGCAGAGCCCCAGCGTCAGGTAGGCTGCATGGCGTGCCACTCGTCAGCTGGCGCAGGTTGGTACTCATTGACAGAGGGGTTGTGCGTATAAGACGATTTGACAGGCTTAAGTATCTATGGGTGGCTTGAACCCCGGCACCAGCTTACAGGAACAGAGTGACAGCATGGCCGCTCATTTTCATCCCTGTTCCAGAACACAAGAAGAGGCAAGATTCACGTTTGGATGAACCCTTGGGGGGGCTGTGAATGCAGTGAGGCGGTCCCAAGTCTTGGCAGTTCAGAATTTTGAATTTTGAATCTGCGAGGTCTGCAAGACACTTTAGATGTAAGCGAATCTGCACCTGTTCGTCTGGCAGCAGCTGGATTCCCGGCTCCCAGCATCTACACCAACAACTTTCATTGGCTTGAGATAATGCATGACCCACAGAGCCCCAACAGCACATTCTTGGAGAGCATCATCCCTTCCACTTGAAAGACATGGTGAAGAGTGGGACATCCACATTGCATGTTCGACATCTTGAGTATCCAAGGTTAATGAACGACAAACACAAATGACGCTCTAAATGGGAGAAGTCCAACTAAAATGCAGAAAGCGCTCTCACATTTCCGACTCGGATGGTTGCGGCTGTGGCTATGCCAAAGGGCACTGCCATGTAGATGAACACGCACAGAGTCAGCAGGGCTGTATGCGCTCCCACCTCCACAGTGCCTGCACAGAAGGCAGCAGCTTGCATACTCATCCACTTACTAGCTGTGGATGACGAGTCCACTCGCTGGTTTTGCATGGAAGCTCTGAAAGAGCAACCGGCTCACTACAAAACGGCAAGAGGACAGAGGCACAGCATCGGTGTTGCAGACAGCAATGCATGCTGGGCCCTTTCTGTCAAGAAGGGGAGATTTGCACCCAGAAAGGAGTAGGATTCTCCCTTACCCAGAAAGCCGGCCATAGCGGTGGTGATGTCAAAGGCGCTGGCGTCTGCTGCCATCATCAAACCTCCTGCGACAGAAAGCGCGGTCGATGGCTCTCAGCTGCTTGTGTAAGAATCACCATTGCAGACAGTAAGATCAGCATCAGCTGATTTGCACCTTCATCTGCTCTTGTATGCATACCATGACTCCTACTGCAACCCACTTGAACCTGCTCCGAATTGAACCATAGCTCGAAGATGTGCCAAGTTCAAGGTGCTGCTTCCCCAGCTTCAGTTTTCAGGACTTACTCAAATAAAGTGAGGGACAAGGATGAGACCAGGATGAAGGCTGTCAATCGCAGTGTTGCACGCTACCTCCGCAGTCCCTCAGTCTGCTGTGAGGACCTCAAAAATTGAGCAGGATGGTCAGAAGGCAAATATTTGGGCATGAAACAACCCACCCGGTAGACCAAGCTTCAGGAAGATGCCTATCCTCTTCCAGGAGAAGCCGTGCCCGACGACCTCTCCTGTGGTGGTGACATTGGGAAGATCGTGCGGCTTCACAGGGGAGGGGAGTCCTGGTGGGTCAGAGTCCCCTGCACAGCAGAAATAACTGATCATACTTGAGACACATGCTTCACGAGATGCTCGACTGCAGACTGGCTGCCGCTTCTCTACAGAGGGCAGTGACATCCATTCCCTGTGGTCTGATTTGGCAACCCCTCTGTGGTGGCTCCCATTTGCCTTGCCACGACGTTCGGAATGCAGATCTCTGCCGTCATTCATCTAGTTGCCATTGACGTACATCAACATTCCCGTTGAGCCTTGTGGACCTAAATTGTGCTTTGCTGTCCAGAACTCTTAAAATCGTGAATGGCATTCTCTACTTGCAGGCAGTGCCTGCACATCAAAGCAAGAGACAGAGCTTAGGCTTGCGCCCAGATGATGTAAGCTTGAGAAGTAGAGATTCTTGTTGGATAGAGGGGTGGGAGGAGATAGGGACCTCCGAACTGCTGGTGCGTGGGGTTGAATGTCAGGGCATCGTCACCGGTCTCGACAATGCCATCTGCCACCGCAATCCAGCAGGGCTCATCATACTGCAGGCACCGGCTGTCCACCAGCCACA
This sequence comes from Chloroidium sp. JM, assembly GCA_004335615.1. Lineage (NCBI taxonomy): Eukaryota > Viridiplantae > Chlorophyta > Trebouxiophyceae > Watanabeales > Watanabeaceae > Chloroidium > Chloroidium sp. JM. Next base: position 412,291 of record QAXI01000408.1, read on the forward strand.
CATACACTGCAGGATCCTCATGTCATCCTCTGTGATTGAATTTGGGTGGTAAAGGAAGGCGGGGGTTTGGTGTAGTTCAGGATTTGAACTCAATGAGCCTCCCCTCATAGGGAGCCGTGGCCTAGAGGTAGGATGGCTAGATAGGGTTGCCAGGCCAGTGTCCAGACAAGCGCCAATTTCATGTGCCCAGACAGACACGTTGTCTTTGATTTGTCACGGATTTTGGGCAGCCTAGAGCTCCTCAGCCCCCCCCACCCCCCCTTCCCAGGAGAGAGTAAGCGCACCT
>QAXI01000408.1:413300-431286 GCA_004335615.1 Chloroidium sp. JM
CTTCCCCCCCCACCACACACACATGCACCAAATGGCCCTGCAAGCATGGTGCCGATAGAACCAGTGAGGAGTGGCAGCAGCTTTTGCCTTTTGGAGGGTCTTTTCCTGTGTTCTTTCGCATGTCTCCCCATCCAATCCCATTTCATGGGTTCCCACTTCCCTTTATCACCACTTTCAAGTCAGATCCTAGTACGACACACAGATGCGATTGAGGCACATGAAAGCATATGCACTGGATGTGAGGGCATAGAAGGTGCTTCTCACGGACTAGCAGCAGGAACTGGATAACGCGGCCCGCTGACTGGGCATAGGCCACCCCCCAGAAGCCGTACAGCCGGCTGAACCACACGTTCAGCCCCAAGTTGGCGAAAAACATGAGCACTGTCATCCAGGTGGGCCCCCACATGATGTTCTGCGCCTGCATCGCCTGCACCCACCAGACACAAATTGTAGCCTTGCGGCAGTGGAATTCTGTTGTCCCTTACCAGTCCCAGATCTGCGCCCTCAATGCTTAATAAAAGATGGTGTGACTTGTGCCCCTGCTGCAAAGGAAAGCAATAAATGATTGCTGATGCAGCTTGTGCTATGTGTCTTGTGACATAACAGCCGCAGAGAGGCTGGACATTCATTATTATGTGCAAGCTCTGTCCGCTCTCTTTGAGAGCGTGCTTGCAAATTAGGCCTCCCCAGAGCAAGGCTTGCAATCAGAAATCGTCCTTGCAGACAATGCCTATTCTCAGCACGATATTTGCTGTGAGATATCCCCTTCCCACCTCCTCCCCAGCTTCTCATCAACCTCCATTTGCTCCCTCGGCATGCTGGGCAAGCTTCATCCCATTCAACATGTGCTGGTTTCTCCACCAGTAAGTTTGCTGGCTCAAGAACGAGCAAAAACTACAACCCGCCCCCCCCTTGGCCCTCTTTCCCCCCCTTGGAGAAGTGGGTGTCTACCTCGTTGCCAGTCAGCAGGCAGCATCGTCCTAGTAGATTGAGCTTCCTGGGTTTGGTGCATGAACATTGTGGTATTGCCACCCATTTACTGCTGAGCAACCAGACTTACGTTCCTGAAAGGTTTTCAGTGCTTACCTTCATGAGAACGATGCTCCAGACCAGCGGCAGCAGTCCAGGAATCATCCCCTGGCAGTACACAGCCACCAACTGCGGGGAAGCAGGCCACTTCCTGATCAATGCATAGAGTAGCCTTGTATTGCAGATGCTGCTAAGGCACACAAATGCCAGATCTTCCCAGAAACGTGCTAAAAACTCCTATTGGTACCAAGCAGATTCTAGGTTCTTTGATTTCTGTTCATCTGGTGACTCTCCTGTCCAAAATTTGCCAAAAATACAATTGCATTGTTCCCTTTCAACGACTGAGTCTGGCATCAGTTCCCTAGCAGAGTCAAATATGAATTACTATGTGGCCAAATTGCCGATTGCACTACTGGAAGCAGACCCAGGCAGCAAAAAATTGAACAAGACATTTGGAAGAAGGAGACAAAGCGCACGTCTGCAACCTCCCCTGGCTGCTGGAAGATCCAGATGGCCAGTGCATCCCCAAAGTACAGGATCACGGCCATGGGCACGGCCAGCACGCTCATGCACAGGGCCGTGGTGACGGACCAGGAGATGACGCCCGCCCTGTCATTTGCGCCGTACGCCTGGCTCCCCAGGGTGTCCTGTGCGCTGCTCAACCCCTGCAGGCAGCGCTGCATCAGCCTTGCAAAACGAGAATATGTATGCAGGTCTTGGTCCATGGGCAGGATCATCTTTGGCCAATTGCAAGGTATTTACTCAGCCAGCATGCCATGACATGATTTCTTTGTCAAATTGACAGTGATGAGTTGACTTTAATTATGATAGTGAGCCTTTGGAAATCGCCAAATGTAAATGTGATGCCATCATTGCTATAAGAAAGGCATGCAAGCTTGTGTGTCGTGCTCATGGCGAGGTGTGAGGCTCACCAGGAGGAAGTACCAGAGAAAGTTGAACGCCTGCAGAACATCAGATTGAATCATAATGATACGTGTTTGTGTGCCAAATTGTACATCAATGAGGTGATCTCAATTCAGACATGGTAAGGCAGGCAAAGTATGCGTGCAAACAAATGGCTTGGAGCGCGCCATTCCAGCGGCTTCCTCTCACGATGTCGAGTCAAGCACTAATAGGAATACATTCAGGAACTTAGTGCTCGGGCATCGAGGCTGGCCTCGGGAGAATGCGAATTCTTTCAGTTGAGTAGCTTACCGTGACAGCAATGGCTGCTGCAGCCAACTCATTGGCCCCCAGATGCCCAGCAAAACTTTGGTTTGTCACAATCACGGCATACTGCACAGCCATAATCAACGAGCCCATAAGTATCACTTGTGACCAGCTCGTCATGGACACATTCTTGCTTGAGAAAAAAAAATGATTGCCTGTGGTTTTCATGGCATGTGTGCCAGGCATGCCTGTCCATATATGGTCTGATGGATGGAAGATTGATCTCTGAGGACCTCTCCTCTGAACATGTTGTAACCTAGGACAACGAGTTTATGAGAGTTACCTGGAAGAGCAGCTGGAGGCACGCCGGTCCAGAAAGTAGGCACACTTCCCAAAGCTCCGATCTCCACAACGCGTACGACGACACAATGACCTCTCCGAACTCTTCATCCCGTTTGTTCCGGCCCAACAAAGGCTGACTTCCCTCGTCAGCCATATTTTCGTGCGATCAAGGATTGTTTTTACGTGTGGGTCCCCGTCCGCTGCCCCGGCCGACGAAGGAGACTTCTGCGATTTTGTGTTATTAATTTCAGTGAAGTAAAACCTAAAACCGTCTCAGGAAATTGAGAGAGGAATACACCTTACTTTTAGAGTGAACATAATGATGGATAGTGTGATAAATGAGGAATGAATGGAAAATTAGTTGTCTAGATACTTTTATCGCTTAATTAGTTCGAGCGTCAGGAACCTTGCACACCGGCTCATGAGCGAGCACAGGACTTCGGCCCTACTCTCTTGCATATTTACCTTCATTCTGAACGATCTTCGCTGATGTCGCTTCACACTTCTTTAACGCCTCGATACCGAGACTTCGCCCCCCTGCGTTTCCCCTCATACATTGGGCAAAATTTCTGCCACGAGGGGTAATTTCATTTTTAATTCCACATTAAGAAGCTTGTCGATTGTGGCACGAGCTCATTGATAAGGTGCCTTCTGCCTTGTTTCAAGCGAATTGAAGTCAAGACTGCGATTTTGTGATTGAAAGGGCGACATGAGACGCCTCTCTCGGCCACTTCTAAAAAAAATCTTGACATATGGATCTGAGGCTCTCTCAGCAGAGGCAACCGCTGTGAACACAACCTCGAATGCCGCACAGGTAATAGGTCTATTGAATAGCCAAGCACAACTGCAATAAGAGCCCAGCACGCAACGCGGGCTAATAATATTCTTGTTTCTGCAGAATGCAGGACGGCAATGCAAATCAACGAGAGGGTTCTCGAGCACGAAACCTGCACAGAGCGCTGCCACAGAGGCAAAAGTGAACTCGGTCAGTCTCTCCATGTTAGGTTTGTTTTGGTGATCAGCACCTCTGCTGTATTTTTTTTCCAGCACTACTACTCAGCTTGGCCATACATAGCGTGTGATGGGCAGTTGTGAATTGCGTTTGAATTACAGGTCCCCCCCTATGTGACCTATGGGGCTGTTGGAGCCGTGGCGTTGGGAGGCTTGGCGTACTACATGTCCAGCCAACCAGCAGGTATGCCTCACTTATTTGGCAATGATGCACATGGCGAGGGAGTTGGCAGGCATCTCCATAAATCTGCATCATGTCAGGATACCGTCAAAGGCTGCCATGGTATGCTGTTGTGGCTAGTGGCTAGTTGTACCCACTCAATTTGCCTCTAGACAGTCGGAGTATCAGTCTTTGTTGAGGTGTTGTCAATGCAGATTCTGCTCTGGCTCCAGTGCTCATCAAGCCTGATGCGCCCGAAAAGCCTTCAGATGCTACTGAGTACGGGGAGTTTGATGTCTTGGACCACATGGGCATGCATTTCACGCAAGATACGCTCAAGGTAGTTGTCCGTCCCCCTCCATGCACCACGCCTGTTGCAAGTCTCAGCAAATATTTCGGAAGCCAGCAATTGTCTTCGGTGCATGATAAGATAATCTTTCAGTGTGGGCATCTGTGAATGCCGGAGGAAGTAGATGGAGCAATGATGAGCAGTAGTAAAGATTTGGCGGGCGCATGGTTTAGCAACCAGTTGCTGTGTGCTCAACGTGAAAGCTCTGCAGGGTAACTTTGGAGTCCTTTTCTTTGGCACCATCGACCACAAGAATCGCCGAGAGAGGCTTCTACAGTTGGCTGATGCTGTCATGGAATCTGGTATGCACTCCTCTGGCACACAACGTGATTGGGAGAGGGTAATTTCAGATGCATAAAACGTCCGTATGCACTTCTTTGATCGGGGATTGCATTATTAATATCCGGAGGATTTAAGCAGCTGAATTATAAAGATGTCCATTGTCACTCACTGTCGCACTTGATTCATCTTCACATGTCTCGACCATGCCTCAAATCAAACAATATTCATGAAGACCAAGCACCTTTTCTTGATTGTCACTTTGTTGGCAGATCGCCGAAGCAACATGCACTACCTCATACCTGTGTTTGCCACACTGGATCCACGGAAGGATGACGGTAAGTGGTCTTCACTTTCAATAGCCAAAGAAACGCCAGAAGATCTTTGAGTGTGTGATTTGTGTAGAGTAGCCCATAGACTTGTTGGTTTACCAGCTTCACAAGAACTTGTTTGCCAGTCGTCGATGAATATGGGAAGGTCCTGATTCAGTTGCAACCGCTGTACAGTCATCAGGATGAACGCCATGGTGGAGGACTACGCCACTGCCCTCAACCGCAAGTCCATTCTGAATGTGCGGCTCAAGGGCATCACTGGGGAGGACAACTTCAAGGTGGCTCTCCCGACCTTGCACCTTCCCTTCGACGATTTCAAGCATCGTGTCTCCCCGCAGCACAGCCAAAGAGCGAGGAGTGTGTGCTCTACCAGATTGCTCTGTCATCTGGCTCGTAATACTCAGCTATTTCTTGGAATGCAAACGATGAATCCCACCCACAGCCTCTCCCGTACCCACCGAATTGGATCCTTAAGTTTGCAAGTTGGAGTTCAGGACTCCTTGCAGCTGCACTGTTGATGCCCGTCAACCTATCTTTCGTCTTGCCTGTGATGTATCCTGAGGCCACAGTTCACGGGCATCGGCCAAGGCAAGCAAGGCCCGTTCCAGATCTCTCACTGCTTACAATGCCTGCAGCTGCACAGGGCTGCTCAGTCGTACACCAGCAAGGTAGAGGCCAAGAAGGGCTTCTCAGATGCCAAGTCGGCCATCAGCAATGATGTCTCCACCGGCGACTTCTACCTCGTGAATCCAGAGGGCGAATTTATTGCCTCCTATGGCCCTGATGCTGACCCCAAAGTAGTTGGTGATGAGTGGGCAGAGATCATGAAGGTGGCCCCATCCCCCCCCTCCCTCTCCATTTTCGCACTCTCTTTTTTCCGCTGGATTGCTCCATCGTGCCAGAGAAATCTGGGGCTCTGGATTGTATAATAAATGGGTGTGGGAAGATGTGCAAATGCCTGTCCTGGCGGTCAAACTTCCACCGACCATCCTTCTGGTGTGCAGGCCTACAAGATCAGTCACCCTTCCTGGATGGGACCCAAGGCCGTCAAGACAAGGCATGCATGAGTGGCGAGAAATGCCACTGTGCCAGTACACATTCGACTACTTTGATGCCTTCGCTTGTTCTGGCTGCGTATTCAAGGGCAGTGAAGCTCATCTTGAATTTGCTGGGCCAATGATGTATCTCTATGCCTCAGCGTTTGGATTGCTTTAGAGAGGTCATATCACATACAAAATCATCTTAAGAGTTTATTCAGCTGTGTGATTTAACGGTCAGGTGTAGGTTGCTTGGATTGAGAGAGTACAGCGAAGCAGGTGGGATTGTGCAGGTCAGGATACTTGTGTAGCGGAGACTTGAATTGAATACAGGCTCAACAATGTATAATTGCTGCCCATAATGACACAAAACACAGAATGCAATTGAGGTAGATTTTTCATTTTCTGATGTAGATTGTGTCCTGGAGGTGTGCATCGTTTACAATGGAGGCTAAATCATCGCTAGGAACATCACACATTTGAAAAACGAACGCCATGGCAAGTCATGTCTCAACTTGCGTTCTCTACTTTCGCTCACACCTGGTCTATGCGTCCAAGTGTCTAATGCCAACGCACAAATGCCAGACAACACAAGCAGAAATACAATTTCCCAATAATCTACATGATTGCCAGACTTTCTTCCATTCAAAAAGTACCCAACGCAGAAGCACAACAGTAAGCCGAACCATCAATAATATCTGCACAGCGATTAACCTGGTGTTATAATCTCAAGGGCAGGCGCGCCAGGAAAATAATCTCCCTTGGAATACAATCTGAATTTTCACTTGCCGCCTCTAGTCATTAGAGCCTGCGTACTTCAGCACACCATTTTCTAGCATATTGCCCATGCAGTGACATTGCCTGGCCTTTTGCGTTGCAAAGCAATGCCACGACCGAATAATAGTTGCAGCCTGTAGATTCAATCCGACATCAAGGATGAACGGCTCAGCAGTATCCTGGCCATCAATCAACCAGTGTCGCTTGGCACTCTTCCACACAATCCCCCTCAACAGGCACTGGTCACTCCCTGACCTTAATTTAATTTCCAGGGTAATCAAAACTTCTGATCTGATGACGATGCAGTCACAGCAAGCTGATGAGGGACTGGGGCAAGTGGTACTGAAACAGATAGCATACATCAGTAGGAACCTAGAAAAGCAATAGGAAAATGAAGCAGAAAATCCTAAAATGACACTGCAGACAGCACTGGCCTGTTTCTAGCTGCTTGGACGGCTGCTGGTGCTCGCCCCAGCAGAGGAATGGGTGTGAACAGTATTGGGCCCCGCTTGTTGCTGACCGGAGCCTCCAGGCTCGCTGGACATGCAGGCAGGGGTGGGGGGGTGGTGAAACTTGCAAGCCGCGCCAAACTTGCAGGAGCCTGCAGCGAGGAAGAAATATGTCAAGTTGTGGGATTGTCTTGTCTCGTCGATGGATGCATATGGCAATCACAGGTTGGACCTGGTATCATGGTCAGAAGTCTCCCATGCACGCATCCTCTGATGTTCCGAAGTATCTCACGGACGACAGTTGGCACCAATGTTTCTCTGTGCAATTGCTAAAAGAGTACCAAAGGTCCCATGGTGCAAGCCTAGGATCCAATCCTGGGGACCCCAATGAACATGTCAATAACAACTTCTGGCCCCATAGAAAAATGATTTGCCATTGCGACAAGCATTCTCTCAGGCTTTGCCATGTGAACTGCAGGCTTCGACACAGCAAAAAGCTCCTGCTGCAACGATGAATAGGCAGAGTGAAACTGCAAAGCTCAGCAGCTGGAATGAGGCAAGAAAATGAGGCAGAATGGCAAGGAAGCAAAGAGAGGAGGGGAGTGGGGGTGACCTGTGCGGTCGTAGAAGGGGCACACGGGCTGGCCGGGGCGGATGGGGTGCTCCCCCACGCTGGTCATCTTGACCGAGAATGCTAGGGGGTGGTGGAAGTGGCAGGCTGCGCCGAACTTGCAGGCGCCGGTCTTGAGGAAGAAGTCGCAGTCGGGAGCAGCGCCCCCTGGCCTCTGTGGGAATACGGTGACGTGCCCCTCACGGTCGTGGATCACCTTGAGGCTAGCCGGCACCTCCACCGCCTGCAAGGCTGGCTTTTACTCAAAATTATGTTTTGGTGATGGTCTAATGAGACACCACTGGCTCTCCCACAGGCTGTTTGCATTCGTTTAGGACAGCATTTGCAAGCAGCTGCTGGGCTTTCAGCCGGTCATGCATGACAATGCAGGTCAGATCGGAAGGAATGCAATCAGTCATGCGACTGTCTTTCTTGCAATTCCTGTGACTCATTTGGCAAACACAGAGATAATCACAAAGCTCAGGTAGGACTTAGATGAATGCAGTCAGATGATCCTCACACTTGCGAATCCAAGGGGCGTTTTTTGGTTTTTGGGATTTAATTTTTTTTCCAAGGATGGGGATTCACCGCTCTAGCAAAGGCAAGGGAGTCGTCCACTGTGAGGCTGCCCTCGGCATCAGCGGGGGCAGACAGGAGGTTCACGGCCGACTCTCTGAGGGGCAGGGATGCTGCCGTCACCATCATGCCCCCCGGGACGCCATCCAGGGGGAGCGCTGGTCCCTGGAAGGGCGGTCGGCGAGACTGGAAATCCCTGCACAGCCACAGCTTCAGCGACACGCCTTGATGTTTCAGCTTGCCTCCCTGGACCCAGTCTGTCAGATTAGATTTGCCTGAACAACAGCGCCATGACATGGAGCTTACTCACAAGTCCCACTGGCTACAATTGAAATCGACGAAGCTCCATACGACCATCCCTTGTTGCTTCTAGGATCCAGAAATCAGTCACATCTAAGAAAGCCTTTTGGCGTCTGTGCTCAACACCTTACTGCACAAGCATGCAGCCAAAGACTCGGCGCAGCCACACGTGCGGGGGAGGGGGGGGGGGGGGGTGCCCTCACCTGGCCCGGGTTGTGATGTGGAGAGAACTGCGGGATGGACCACTTGAGGTGGAGGTGGTGGTTATGGAGTGGCCTGCCAGTATGGATCGGGCCAGGGGGTCAGGAGTGTGCGCGGATGAGGCGGAAGACGTGGAGGGGCCCCGACTCGTCTCGGAGTCTGAGTCCGAGGAGGACCACCAGCCGCGGTGGCCAGCATGCCCGGCCTGCAAGGGTAACGAGCGGTTTCCTACCATGCATGAGTCATTGCAAGAGGCACGGTTCTTCGTCTGATGATGCAACTACCCGCACTGCATCGTTGCGACACATCCCCACTTCTTCCAGAGAAACGACCAGGCAGCCCTACCATGAGCATGCAGATCTTCCCCAATACTTACACCATCTACAGAGGTCTGAGTGGCAAATTCGGCTGTTCATACAATATCCTGGTCAGAGTATGTCACAAGTAGATGAGGGAAAGTCGATCATCTGGAAAACAGATGAGCGATATCAGGTATGATTCAGGGTTGGGAAGGTTCTGAAGAACCTGCCGGCACTGCAACATCCAGCAAAGACCCGTTGCGGGAGGTATTGGGAAGGGGGGGGGGGACCGGCAGGGGCGCTCGCCCTGTCTTGGGCAAGGCCTGAGGAGGCGGCAGCAGATTGGTCTCCGACTTGGCACGCTGCGTGCTCTCCCGCAGCTCGTCCACGGTGGCCAGCGGCGGCTCCCGCTTCCACGCCGAGGGCGCCGACTTTGTGCGGTCGTTGCTGTCCTGAAGAATCACCGTTCGGCTTCAGACTCGAGGTATGAGCACGCAGATCACTCGGCAAATGGCGGAGGGGGGCACATGGACATTCAGCTCCAAAGCTTTGCCTCACAAAGTCCAGGGTGCTTTGACTGACTTTCACAAGGCACCAGATGTCCAGCCCATGCCAGCACAAAGGGGGCTCGGGACTGGGTGGTTGAACCAAGAAAAGGGAGGGGAGGAGGTGACCTTCAGCGTGGGTGGTCCCTGGGGCAGCTCCTTCTTCTGGGCCAGCCTACCGGCCACTGCCGCACTGGCAAAGGGGAAGTCCTTCGCGCTGACAGGGAAATACTTCTGCAGCAGGGGCTCTTGGCTGCAGTGGGAGAGGGCAAAGGAGTAGGCTGTCAGCAGCAGCTCCGGGAAGCGCTGCGTGAAGTATCTGCAGGCAATGCAGGATGTGTTGCTGCGGGGCATCGGGACATGCTATGCACAAGGAATCAGTGCAAATGAAGGCTGTCTGCAAGTCGTGTCGGACGTATTGTTCCAGACCATTTCTTCCTAGTCCCATGATGTATGGATGCAAATCAGGTCCAAACCTGAGGGTACATGGCCATATCAAGTGGGATCAACTAGGGCAGAAGCTTCCTCTCAGTTGAACCCTTTTGATGACGCAAGGTTCAACGGCTGACTAAAGGAACCCAGGCGACATGGCAGGGTCTAGCAAAGGCCCGATTTGAGTGACATATCCTGCCATATGGTATCTCAATCGCAGACACACTGCGTCTGCAACACATCACAGGGCCTCCCTGTTGACCAACGAGGCAGAGGAGGAGGGCACGTTTCCTGCCAGGGGGAGGGAGTAAGAAACGGGAAGAGGGGAGGGGGGGGGGGGGGTACGCAAGGAAGGCCTCAGGCGTCCTGCCCACCCTCTCCTGCAGCCCCTCGGGCATCTCCCGGAAGTGGTTGTGCTTGTTGCGGATGACGCGCAGCAGGTCGCGCAGGCTGCCCGCCGTATATTTTCGGTACCGCCCCAGGTTGGCCAGGAATTGGGGGTCCAGCCGTGCGGCCCAGCTGTGGCCGCCGATAGCCTCCTCTGCGCAAGCCTCTAGGGAGCGCAGCAGGCTCCGGTCCACCTGCCGGGCAAGAATGATGAGAAGGATGCGCTAGTATTGTCAAAGGCGATAAATAAAGATCCACCGCCTTTCAGGATTCATTTCTCCTTTTCCTCCTGTTTTTCTTGAGATGTTGTCCTCTGAGCATGCTTCCAGGGAGCGCAGCAGGCTCCGGTCCACCTGTCGGGAAGGCAAGGGTGTGGGGGAAGGTAACACTGTCATCGTCACAAAAAACCAAATATGGACAACTCCTTCTCATCTCATTCCCCCATTCTGCACTTCTTGGGTCGATGAGGCGCGATCCTCTGCGAATACTTCTAGGGAGCGCAGCAGGATCCGGTTCGCCTGCCGGCAAGGCAGTGCCATTGTTGATGTTCTGTTTCTTCAATGTCGTACACAGAAGTCCCCTCTCCATCATTTTCCGATCAGTTTCTTCCTCACTGACAATGTAGTCAATAGCACAACAAATTTGACAGCTTGCAATACCTCTGCAACTTATTGGCGTCTGAGTGTTCGCATTGCATGGATGTATCTCCTCAGCATTAAACCCCCACTGTCTTTCTTGGGTTTGAGTCAAGGGCAGAGGGGTGGCTTGCACCTCTCTGTCCTCGTTCTCCAGGCGGTTGGACAGGTCCACCAGGAACGCCAGCTTCTTGGATCGGTCCCACCAGAAGGGGTGCGCCATGATGGCCGCCACGCTGGGCCGCTGCTTGGGCTGCGGCCGCAGCATGGCGCGGATCATGTTGACGGCCTCAGGCAGCCTTGAGAGCAGGCCCAGGTCGGCCCGACCCTGCACAAGAAAGACGCTGAAGATTTCCAGTGCAGGCTTTTGGTCATTTGCCATGCTTCATGTAGGGCTGGTTGAAATGAGACCCCAGTCTTGACATTCCATTGGGCCAGTCCGTTTGGATCTAAGCATAGGGATAGGGAAGTGGGGAGTGGGGAATGGGGAGGTAGGAGCAAAGTATAGAATCCTGAACAGAAGGGGGGAAGGTTGGAGTGGGGCAGTCCAGACTGGAAAATGCTACTAGCAAGGATCATGAATAACATTTGCTTCGCTCGGATCCTGTCTTGCGTTTCCGATTTTTTTTCAATTCGGTAGTGCAGTGCCAGATCCAAAATCTGCAATGTGCAGGCAAGAAGCGGCTCACATTAAGAATGCGGTAGTCTCGCTCCACCCCCTCCCCAAAGGGATGCTGCCCGCCCGACAGGCAGTAGAAGAGCAGCAGGCCAAAGGTGAAGATGTCGACGCTGCGCCCCTGGCGGGCCTCCCCCCCGCTCCTCAAGATCAGCTGCTCCGGCGCCTGCCAACCCGTGCTGCCACCTTCACCAAGCACATGACCTCAATTCTGAGTCTCTCCATGAAAGGGACCTGTCCAACCCCGTGATGCTGGCATTGGGGCTGTATTTTTCTCGAGGCAGTTCAGCACTTTCTCCGCTTTCTCCGCCCTGACGGCGTCACTGTCATGCTGACGTCAACATGGTCCAGGATACCAAGGGCGCATACACCCCCTCCCCCCTTGCATACAGACACACTTTCCTCCTCATACCCCTGAGATGACCTGTTTTGGTGGCCGCCAATCTGTGAGATATCCTGCAATCAGAGCCTCGATCTAGAGACAACACCTGCCTCACACGTCTTCAGGTCTCACCTGGCCCGGCCGAGTCGTACGAGGTCTGGTCGGTGGTGAGGCGCTTGCACAGCCCCATGTCTGACAGCTTGGTGCGCATGGCTTCCGTGAACAGCACGTTGTGGGGCTTGAGGTCGCGATGGACAATGTTCCTCTCGTGCAGGGCCAGGAGACCCCTGCCCACTTCCTCACACACCTGCAATTGAGTGGAAAGTCAGGGGCAACTGATCACCAGAGAAGGGGGACTCAGCAACGAATCACAGAGGGGATGGGACCAGGAAATTGGCAATCCTTGTACGATGGCAATGGCCGGTTTTCTGGATATGTGGGGCAATTTCTCCCTCTAAACAACAATGATGCAGCTCATTGGGGCAATTGAGCAGGGTATTGTCGTCAGAAGAGGATCTTGAGATCGCTTAGTCATTGCAGAAGATACTGCACCACAAGAGGATTCCAAACAGTATCGCCACTGACAGGGGGTGCCCGTTTTGTGTGGAAGTTGCTGACCCTCATGCACAGTGCCGTGGGCATGCCATCGGCGCCCACGAAGCTCCAGCCCTCCTGGGGGGTGCCGCTACCCAGCACGTCGTTCAGGGACTGCTTGCAGCGCTCCAGGGCCAGGTACACAAACTCGGTGTCCTCCTCCATTGCAAAGCATCGGACGATGTTGGGGTGCTCATCCGCCACGATCAGCGCCCCTATCTCCTTGCGCGCCAGCTCGTAGAACTGCGGTAGGCACGGATATCAACAACGGCATGGGCGTTGAGGATTGAAGAGAGGGGTGTCGAGCAGCATAAAGCGTGTCTGGACGATCTTGCTGTCCAGAGGCAAGCTGTGAGGTCTTGCTGACCAGATACAAGCTGTGGAACTTTGGTGTCTGCATACAAATTGGGGAGACTTGCTGACCGGAAACTACATGCTGCCTGAATGCTTGATGTCAAAAGTGAAATTCAAACTTCTGGGTGCGTCACAAAGACTGTGAGTCGAAAGCCTCAGTGCCAATCGCACTATCATCCCCCAATACCAGTCTATTGCTTGCATTCGCTGCTGTTCCAATTTGACCTGAGCAGAGGATGGTGGTGGTGTTCTACCCCTCCTCCCCCCCCCATTTTTCCTGGCGACTGCAGGACGATAGCAAGAACATCCTCACCTGACGCAGGACGCGTTTGACCGCCACCTGTCTGCCATCCAGGCTGCCCTCAAACACCAGGGTGCCGCTGCTGCCGTAGCCCACAATGCCCGGGCCGATGGCCAGCCGCCCCACATACGTGACCCCGTTCCGCCACTCCGACCTCCGCAGGTGGGGCGCTTGCCGCGAGCTGGGGTCCGACCAGCTGTCGTTGTCTATGGCCAGGTCATCCGAGCCGTGGCCAGGGGGCGTGGCTCTGCTGATGATGTCGGCACCCTCGCTGAGCTCTGCGTCCCCGGCGCGCTCGCTCTCGTCCACCCTTGTGGTGTCGGATGATTCATCCCCGCTTTGGCTGCTGCTGCCGGCTTCAAACTCCTCGCCAGCCTTAAGCCAGAACACAATTCCGTTTGCATTGCTGGTGACAACACAGCACAATCGATGCGATTACAGCCCAATGCGACACGCTTCGTTCAGACTTTTGTGCTCCTGTTCTGTAAGTTTGGCGCCGGATTTATTCTGTCAGCTGTTACAATCAACCCCTATTCTCCCCCTATAGACCCCCTATGTTGAATCCAAGCCTTGCAACACAGGTGACACATTGTACCGCTCTCCATTTCCACCTTAGCATAAGCATCTCCATCGTCTATGTGTGGATCCCACCTTGTCTTCAAATGGTGTGACTCCAGCAGCCAAGTCTGCAGCTGCCCTCCTCCTCTTCTTATTTTTACGCCTGGCAGTTTGAGAAGGCTGCCGCCCGTCACCGCTACCCCTCTCAGCAGCCTCCTCTGATGTGCCCTGGCTGGAAGTGGGCTGCTGCCTGTCACTGTTTTGGGCGTCCCTGGCAACATCCTGTAGGACCAGAAGGTTTATTGAGACTGATTGGTCCAAAAGTGTGATGCAAGGAACAGCCAAAGCCTTTCTCCTGAGCACATCCAAATGCGGCGTCCAGGAAACAAAGAGGATGGCAATAATGCAGATTTCGGGGTCAGCAATAGGGGGGGAGATATGTGGAGCTGGCAGCAATTCCGGAGTTGTATAGAGTACTTTAAGAGAATCAGGTATTGGACGTGGCATGAACTCCTGCCCATGCAGTGTGTGGCCATTTCACAATAACTGTGCAACTACTATTATTCCTGTATGAAGGGGTCTCTCGAAGTGAGCAAGGACTTACTTGCTCATCTGCTGATGACGCTGTAGTTGGTTCAGAACCCTTCTCCTCAACCTCCGCCGTTTCGCTGACCCTGCCTTTTGAATCCTCCTGAAGAGACATGTTGCCATCAATGGCATGACTACATAGGTCTTGACAAGTTACAGGACCAGTATGTCACCTTGCCATCACCACAGGGACTTGGGGATCCAATACTCCCATGACAACAGTGAGGATCAACGACCAATGCAAGGTCATCTTGAAACGCAACGTACATCCAACTCTGTTGCAGAATTCTTGTGCTGCAAAGCAGTGCTGCAGCGACAGGAGAATAATCTCTGCTGAGCTGAGGGAACCAGCCATGCTGCTTTACTTTTCCCTTAACGCCATTTACTGTAAGCCTGCCCTTCTCCAAACCTATGTCTTAAACATGCCATGCCAAAACGCCCTGGGCCAAGCGATTCTGGCCATTCAGCGGCTTGACACCAGCACCAAGACATGCTTAGCGGGAACGAATGTCCAATTGCCTGCATATCCGGCCCTACCTGTTCCGGAACGTGCTCCTGCCCCGAACCCGTCCAATCCCGGATCTGGGAGGTAACCGTGGCGGGGGACTCTTCTTCCAGCTCCTTCCCCTTCTTGCGGGCCGCCTCTGCCTCCTTGGTGGTGCCCGTGTACGACAGCGTCAGCTTCCGCACGCCTTCCTCCTGGGTCTTCAGCGAGGCAATCACTGCACGCAGCGCAGGGGCTCTCACCATCACTCTTGCTTGCAAACCCTAGCCTCCCGGAGGTATGATAATGCACCCCCTCAGCCGCTCCTCCTAATCTCAAGGGGAAGTCATTTCCGTGTCGGAAAGCAGAATTTGCACGACAGAGATCCCCAGTAAGATATGGGCCATTCGAGAAAAGGCTTGGAACCCAAATTTTCAGCTCTTCAGGGGTCCCCATAGAGGAAATTGCGGTGACAGCAATATTTGCACGTGAGCAAAGATGGGGGGGAGAGGTGGAATTACCCCTGGGCTGGTGGTTCAGCCAGGCGAACGCCAGGTACGCCACCATCACCGCCCCAGCCACCGATGAAGACGTGACCAGGCCCATGTCAAACAAGACACCCTTGCCTGCAAAACAAGCCCCGTACTGAATCTGCTCAATCTCAACCTGATTGGTTCAATCCCGATTCTCACGCCAATCTTCTGACAACCGCACTGGTTGCTTGGTCGCCGTACTCGCATCCATGGTTTGCAGCCCTTGCATGGTGATAAGCCTGTGCACGATACCAGCTCTGTGGATTTGCGTACAAGCAGCTACCACCACTTCAGGCACGGCTGACTTCAGAGGCATCTGTTCTCCAAAAAAATCTGCCCGTGACGTGCTGGGGACAGTGAGGGGGCTGTGGGCCAGCATCTCATGAGACCTGGCATTACTTCCTACAGCTGGTGTGACAGACACCCATGTCGGATCTCTCCAAAATTGGCAGAATGCTTCCCATCACAGGGGGCCCTGCCTCTTCTCCCCTTCCAGCTTTCAGCATTGGAATTTTGGAATTTCCTTTCACCAACGTGCAGCGGAGGGAGGTCCAGCAGACAGCAAAATCTATGTGCAAACTATGAGGGGCGGGGAAAAGATTACGTCTGGACTGCTCCTCCTTCATCGCGGTCGGGATGCGCTCTGTGACGAACAGCGACGGAGTGGTGTCCAGGTAGTGCACCCCCAGCACGTCCTGCCAGGTGGACTTGTTGATGTCCTCCCCACTGCGAGCAGCTGCCATGTCCGCCACCTCCTGCAGCATACGAGGACACTCACAATTGAGCATCCCTTGACTGCTTTTTCTTTGCACTGCTTTCGTGTTTGTCAGATCGTCCACTTGTCCAGCTTTCAATGAACGCTCTGCTGCAGCTTCTTGGCCCATCATGCAGGGTTTTACTTTTGGCCATGCCCCCAGCAACTCTTTGCTTAAATTTGAGGAGGCGTTCAGGAGATGCGGTGAGGCTTTGTGTTATTGGCAAAAAGGTCACTGATACCCCTCATACAGCTGAGGGAGAAAGTCACTGGAAAGCATCTGGCATCCAGCCAGGCCCCCCGCAATAGAAATTTCATTTTAGCGTCTTTCTTGGTGCTTAAACACACCACCGCAGACAATGCAACAGCCTATGTCAAATGACTCAGCCAAAAGGATGCAAGGCTTAAAGGGGTAGGAGGGGGGGGGGTGTTACATCAGAGGAAGGGGGCGTGACAGTGTCCTCCTGGCTGCACTGCTCCGCCTCCTGCTGCACAATCTCGGAAGCGTCCGGGGGCATGAGCTGCATCAGCTCGTTCTGCTGCTGGTCCGTGACCATGGGCAGTGCATAAAAATTGCCGGCGATGCTCTCCACCATGATAACGGCCGGCCTCTTCTTGCCTACCCCCAGCCTGTCAGGAAGCAGATTCTTAGCCCAGTGGGGCGTGATGGAACATTAGGCTGGAATGAAGCAGGAAGATGGTCCATCTTATTCAACATGAATGGCCGGAAACACTGCAACCTACAACCCCTTTCCCACCTCGACATACACTTTAATGTTCTGAGCAAAGCTTGTTCAGACGGTGACTGCCTTCATGCGTCTCCCGAAGAATAAAATGATGATTGGCTGCACCAAAGAGCTCTTGAAACTCAAAATCTGCATGCTCATTAACAGGCTTCTTGTTTTCACAGCATTGAATCAACCCTCTCCCTCCGTATCCCGGGCTGGCAGTGACACCCTTTAGCAAGCAGGCTAGCACTGTCTCCCCTAGCCACATACAATGCATCTGGGATCAACAACCAACAACGTTCAGAATGCCCACCTGGCAGCGATGCCGTCTGCAGTGGGGAAGGCGGGAGCCCCGTACAGCGACATGCCGATCTCGCCATCGGCAAACACAGTGATCGGCGGCTGTTCAAACGCCACGCTCCACAGCACCTCCCCCGTGCCTTTATCCACACGCCGGATTGCGTTCTTGCGGTCGGGATCCAGAGATATGCCCAGCTGCCCTGCCTCGGACCCTGCTCAATAAAACTGCCATTGTGTTCGTCCACCTCTTGGCTCCCAAGGAACCCGGCAAAGGACCTCAGATGCGACTCTTGTCAACTGGCTTAGGTGGGGAGGTAGTTTGAAGGTCAGGCACCCTGTGCGATATCCCGTTTTCTCAGCATCCTCAATCCAAACACAGGGCTTGGCAAAAGTATCCAAACGCGGTGGCCACCGGCAAGACTTGCCATACCTTCGAGGCCAAACAGGCTGATTGGATTCACCTTTTCAGCAGATGTGGAGTGCTCACACATCACCACGACTCTCCAAAGAAAGGCACAAACCACCAAGAACGACAACAAGAATGCCGCGACGCACCTGCTTCCAGAGCGTGGGTGTCCCCGAAGGTGGGCAGCTTAAGGCTGGAATCCAGCAGGCTGAGGCGGGAGTAGGAGACGTTGAACAGCTCCACCCCAGAGTCCTGGTGCACGGCACGCACGCGATAGTCCACCCTCCCTAGCAGGATGGGACGCCTCCCCTCCGGCAGCGCTGCAGCGACAGAGAGCGTGTCAGGCACCACCCGTACCTTGCAATTGCTTGATGTGTCTTCAAAGCCCCCCCCCCCCCCCCCCCCCCC
>QAXI01000408.1:431924-454404 GCA_004335615.1 Chloroidium sp. JM
CCCCCTCCCCTGGGCGCCCAGAGTCAGTCAAAGATCTTGTTTGAGGGCAGCCCATGGTTTGTTTCCTTCATTGCCAATGTTTCTTGTGGGGTAAGCCCAGTGTAGCCCGAATGTGCTCACAAATAATTGCATATTACCATGTAGTGTTGGCAGTTATGTGTGCTATTGCTCCAGGTTCAATACCTGATTACCACTGATGGGCAGCTCAGTCTTGACCACTTTCAGATTTTTGGTATATGTAGAAATCTCGCTCTGGATGCCTCGAAAGCCAAGACCCTTTCTATGATCCTCACTCTTTGCACCCCACTTAGGACAGATTGTTACATTTTGCAAACACAGGAAGAGATCTGCCCCTGAGACCACCTCGCCTGGCAAACCCCAGAAGAAAGGATTGGATTGGAATTTCACCTATGGCATCCAGATTCCCCTGGAAGCCTGCATCTCCATACTCCACCATCGATTTGATGAGGCGTCCGGTGGCAGGGTCCACATAAAAGGCATGGGTGTGGCGACTTCCCAGCCACAGCGAGCCATCGCTCATCACGAAAGGCGTCTTCTCCACCCATTCCGGCAGCGTCTCCGGGAGCATCTGCGCAGATTCTCCCTCCTCAGCCAGCCCCCTTAGGTGCTGATATTGTATGGTCTTCTACCACATCAAGCTTAAAAGGATGGGGTCTTTCTCTGCCGTGTCTACAGCTTGGTGAAGTCTTCCCAAATTCGGGATCTGCCCTTGATAGGTATGACAATCTTCACAACAGGATGCAGAATTTGAACCCCCTGAAAGATCATTTCCTCCTGGAAGCTTTTTGCAGTTGGCCCATCTCCTGAGCCAAATTTTCCCGTCCTCGCCCTGAAACAGAACCCAGTCACTTTCATAAAAGTCATATGGACGTCACCAATCGAGTCGCGAGTCACCTGGAACCCGCCTTGGCCGCCCCTGGGCTGGGTGTACAGCTCCCCCTGGACCCCTGGCACAACGTTGAAGGAGTATCCGGCGGACCCCTTGGCGGAGACGAGAGCGTTCTCTGTGTCGAACGTCCACAGCGTCTGCCCGGTGTCCCTGGCTATGGCAGCCACCCGGCCGTCGAGGGTGGTGATCAAGAGTGGCTCGGAATCCCACGAACTGTGCCAAGCAAAGTAATTGAGCACTGGTTCCGTTCTCTGTCCAGAGGTGTGAGGGAACCTGACCCGGAGGGAGAATGCTGGTATTTGGATTGAGCACTAATGTGCTCAGCTCAGAGAAAAGTGTAGTGGTGGAGTGTGTTGGGCTGAGGCAATTCGGGAGTAGTAGGCCCGTTAGAATAGTTGAAATCCCACCAACCATCATCAAAATTGTCGACAAGGCATCACAACATAACCCCCTGTGTCCTGGCCATTGCCATGCTGTCGGCACCTTTGCAGTGTCGCAGGGTCGGGACAGTTCCTGTTCAGGAGCCCCCACTTGCTCAAACTCAGCCAAACGCCAGGACTCTGACAAGCATCCCCTCTAGGAGCTGCATCTCTCTGAGCTGTGTATGATGCACAGGTGCAGTACCTTGTGGCAAGCTGGAGCCCTTCCTTCTTCAGAGAGGGAACAAGGGATGACTTGCTGTCCCCCGAAGGCTCTGCAGCGTTGTCGGTAGCGACAGCCGACACCCATAGTAGAAGCACGGCAAATGTTGCCAGACTCCGCTGCAGGCTGGTTCTTCGAGAGCCCATTCTCGAAGGGCCTATTGTTTGCTGAATAATTCACGCATTTGTCCTCGGATGGAGCTGCTCAGAGCCCCAAACTAATTACAGATCGACTGTCCGCCCAATCAACCTTCTCCACGAAGCGGAACAGAGATGGAAGTTGCGACAAAGCGTTGTCCAAAAACTCTGCAGCGACAATCTGAGTTTCGCGTTGCTCAGATCTCGAAAAGGTTGCTAATGTCACACCAAGTGCATAATCAGATGCACTCCTCACTCCTCCTCACTCCTCACTCCAAACCAAACCCTGTTGATGAAGTGGGTAGGAGGGTGGTGACATTCTTTGCGCTCATCACTCCTGTCTGAGTGTAATCTACTTCTGAGGACGGCTGCAGTATTGAAATGAAATGGCGACCGCGGATCAGGAGCAAGACGCCCAGCTAGTCGGAGTGGACAAACTCAATACGGTTGACGACCTGCTGAATTGTAACAAGTGCGTTTCCTATTGTTTTTCGAGCCTGTTACATTACTTTACAGACTTCTCAGCACCCTTCTGATCGTCGAAATGCCAGTAAGCCGAAATTCTCTACGATACAAGCATGCATGGAGCCCGAGAGTCGTGCACCCTTCACACAGGATATTGATCAAGGAGATCAACAGCAACCATGAAGCCCGAACGCCGGAAGGGCTAGCCAGGAACGTTATCCTGATTAGGGAGCTCAACAAAAACGTCTCTGAGGTGAGTTGGTACCCATTTCATGCAAATCAGCAGGCCACTCCGAGCCCTGCAGTTTCAAACAATGCGCACAGTGTCAGGGAGTTCTCCCCTACGCATTCTCTTTTAGGAGAAGGTTGCTGCCACACTTAATCTCATCATGGGAATGTGTGGACCGTGCTGGGGCATCCAGCTTCATGCAAAGTGACATGGTGGCATCAAAGACATCATGCAAGCTGGCAGCATGATCTGGCTTAAAGACTTTGAACCCGCAGGTGGTCAAGATATACCAGGAGGTCAGCACAGCAGTAGAGGATGCCATACAGAAAGAGGACCCCCAAATTGCAGGCGGTGGTCCCCAGTGAGGACTGAGATGTCCTGGGAAGGCCACCCTGAGTGTCATATTCCAATTCAGTTGCGCGATGCTCCATGTATCTGATTCCTGTTCTTCATTGCCATCACACAGGTGTGGTGGCATGATGTCACTCTGTTCTTCTAGTTGAATCAGGTGTCCACAGATGTACAGACATGCTGGAATAAATCTCGAATGATCTTTATCAATATGATGATAGTAGAAGTAGTTCTGAGACCCCCTTGCCTTCGATCATGAAGGTGTCATTTGCTGCCAATTCCGCTGTGCTTACATGATCAGTACCCATGATGAAGCTAGATTTGCTTAATTTGGGCAATGGTCGTAACAAGTTGCCACAAGATGCCGACACAAGGAATTGCTAGTCTCCATTTTAATACTCTGAGAATAGCGTCTGCAGATACCACTCACTCACTGCATTGTGGGTCATGCGCGATTACTTGCTGGGCCAGAATGACACAGCTGTTTAACACCCAAATGGAGATAGCCAATAGCCAGTAGGCACACACACTTTGAGTGTGTCAGATGTGAATCTTGAAAGTCAAGCAAGCTCAGACTTGCAGGGTCTCCTGCGCCTTCAGTGAATATCTCTTCTTCTCACAAATGATATAAACAAGCATCCATTATGTATGGGTAATTTGAAGCTTTCTGATGAGCAAGATCTTGGAGTCTACATACCTAATAATAGAGCACAGGTCTAGAAACCACTCTCTGAAAACTCCAGAGTGCTGCTTATTAGTGATCGGTCTCCTCTGAGACGCTTTTGCTGGCAAGCTCCTTTGATTTGGCCAATCCGGCCAATCCCTTAGAGGACACGGCATTGTTTGAGTATGTACCCCTATTTTCCTGCGTCCACAGCCGTCACTTTGCACTTGGGCACATATCAGCTGCACTCACAATGGTATGTCACACTTGAGATAAATTTGAAACACATATTGCTCATAAACTCCACACTTGGATATCTAGCATACCTTTCCCCTCCCTCTGATTCAAGCACAAGAGGAGCGGCGCTGCAGAATTTTGTGTAGATAAGACTCAGTTCTCCTGCGCCCCTAGAAAGCATGTATCGGACCATCCTGAACCTGCAATGACGTAAGTCAGGGCCCCTGTCAGGGCTCCTCTTTGCGTTCTTTCCTTCCAGAAGCCTCGGGACTCATCAAATTTTCACAGCTTTGATGGAGCCACCCACCTGACACGTTGCTACATCCTCTTTGGGCTGCGCTGCTTTGCTGGACTCCACCTCCTTTGCTGCACTTGGCCCAAAGATCATCGATGTTGCCTTCAGGCCTGTCTCCACAGCTCCCAGCACAGGGGACACCTTTCCTTCCTTGGCCTGCTTCCTTGCGCTGGCATCCACAACGCCAGGCAGGAACGAGATACCTGCATCTCTCACGGCCATGACAAGCACTTCTGAGGGAACTCACTGCTGGACCAGTGCAAGAAGGTCAACAGGTACAAGATGTAGTGCTGTTTTGCGACGCCTCATTGGTCTTGGGTCTGTCCGAATTATTCAAATACTGGCTGAATCTGCAGGAGAAGATGTACTGATTCTATCACACACTTTATTTTGCGGTTGTTCTTGTGTGCCTATGCTTCTGAAGGCCAGCATTGCCTAATTTCGTTGATCAGTGGTCAAAGAGAGTCAGCAAGGAGGGTAAGGGGCAGGGGCAATCACTTACGCTTACCGGCAAAAACCACAGCCGACGCAACAAGAGTCTCAGTGACAACCTCAACTCCCTGCAAACATCCAAGTCATCAAATGTGGGCTGTGTCGCCTGTAGCTTCAGTGTCTCGCCATGATCCCACCTGCCTGTGCGTGACACTGAACCCATTCCCATGCATCCAACACTTTCCCCATCTTCTCATCTGCCATACAGATTTCGGCAATGCATTCCCTGTCTTGATCATCCGGCAGTGAGCGGCCCCCCAAATTGACTCATCGGAAGGTGGGCGCACCAGCGCTGTCAACACGGCTGCAGTGGCTACTGTAGCCACCCCTGCTGCTCCCGCTTTCAGCCCCATCTGCAATCCTGAGGCTCCTCCATGCCTCTTCTCCGCGGCTCCAGTGTTGGGAGAGAATGCCCCTGCAGGCCATGTCCATTCTGGATAGATCTGGTAGCTGTGTGATGTGTGGAATAAAAGTGGTTGCATGCATCACTGATTGAAAACAGACCGTGGACATGTCAGATGCTTGCCACGCTTCTCTTCCATGGAGGTTATCAGAAAAGACCGCAAGTCAAGACTTTTAGGGATCAAAGATAGGGCCAATAGGACACCCACCGTGAGGCAAGGCATCAAGCTTTGACAAGTCCTGATGGCCTTTGACTGCCTTTTTCTGGGCCTCAACGACGGCATCCGCATGGGCTTCTGTGACTCTCTCCACCTCATCCTGGGCCTCAACAATGGCAGCCTCCTTGGATTCAATTTTGGTTTTCCCATTCTCCTGTGCTTCTGTGACAGAAACCACATCTTCCTGGGCCTCAGCAACGACATTTCTCTGCACTTCTGCAACGATATCCACCCTGGCTTCTGTGTTTGAGTCGGACTCTTTCTGGACCTCAATAACAGCATCCTGCTGGGCTTCTGTAGCGGCTTCCACCTCTTCCTGGGCTTCTGTAACGGCAGACTCTTGGGCTTCAATAACGCTATCCTCAGGCTCGAGGGTGACGTCAAAACGGCTGCCACTCTCCTCCTGCATGACACAACCTCTTGATGAAGAAATGTTATGTTGTGGACCGCTCTTTCTTGTGGCCTGGACATTTGGCCGACAAAAGCTTGGCAAGAAGGTGGACATCCTGTCCCTATTCTCAGAAATTTGCAAAGGATGTTTATCCCCACAGTGCTGGTCAGCAACTTGCGGACATCCCTCAGCAGCGGTGACTGTGATCCTGAGCTTGCATTGGATATTCTGCTCCACCCTGCCAGCAATCCAGGTAGTTCAAAGTCACACCCGGAGCTCTGGCCGGTCAAAAGGCAGCGTGTAAGCTGCGAGGAAGAAATGATCACGGCACAAATGATGAATTGCTGTATCTTGAAATTATCCCGTCCCCCTAATTTTCGGGAACCAAGCTGGCCATCAGTGGTGGGGGGGGGGGGGGGGGGGAGTCTCACCAGAGGTGCTGGAGCCTGCTGAGGGGTGTTCAGCTCGAGGGTTATGTCCTCTGGGAGCCCTGAGTTGACGGGATTCCACAGCTCGTCAAACTCTTTCACCACCTCGGAGCTGCCACTGATGTCCGCCACAGGATCGCTAACAGCATCACTGTCCGCCTGCAAGGTCACATGTCCGATTGCAGCAGTGCCATGTATTTTACGGGTCACCAGCCAACAGTGGGCTGTCAAAGGTGCTTACAGGCTGCGATGCATGAGATTGCAAACCACATGATTTGAATAGGGTGGGGCTGAAGGGGGCAAGCTGGGCAATTCCCGCGCAGCCTTCAAAAAGACGAGTAGCAGACAAGGTGGTCAGCAAAGCAATGTCTGTGCCCTCAGTGGGAGGAAGGGTGGGGCACTGAGGCCAGGCCATGGTTTGAGAGAGCAAGGGTCATACTACCTGTGCAGGGGAACTGGATTCAATGAGCTGCTGGTCGGTCAATCCCCATGCCAGCCTGGCAGTGGCATGGCTGCCCAAATCCTCTGCGGAAATCGTCCTGTACCAACACCCAAGAATCTGAGCGTTAATCTGCCTTTGATCAGCATTCCCATGCTACCCTGGCACCTGGGCGCATGAACAGTCAGTATACCCAGGTAATGTCTGGCTGCTTGATTGAGCTTTAGTGCGGCCAACATGCGACATCATCAGTAATCTTGCAGGAGAGGGGCCAGGGTGAGTTCGAAGGGTGGAGGGGTCGGGGGGAGTGTGGGGAGGGGAGGGAGTGGTCTCTGCCTGTCCAGACCGGGCTCCCAGACGGCCGCATTGTGGCTGAGGAGCACCGCTTTGAACTGCGCCTCCTCCCAACGTGGCAGCTCCACCTCAGTCTCCCAGACATGGTCGTCTTTCCACTGCATGGGAGCTGCTTCCGCCACTTTCCAGGCCCCCAGCTGTGGCAGGTTCCCCACCAGCCTCAGTTGCTCGCCAAATTCTGCCTGCAGGCGGTAGAAGGGAGGCCTGGGTGCCGCAAAGCAGGGGGAGGGGATGAGAATGGGGATCTCTTTGAGAAGGAATGGTGCCCTACAGCTATGAGTTGTAACAAGCACGGTTTCAGGTAAAAGAAATATCAGGTTGGCGCATGCATAAGGTGCACGGAAGACTGGATTTCTGAGAGGACTCTGCATATCAAGCTGCATCGATTAAAAAGACATGATTCATGATATGCGCATTGCATCAAAGCGCAGGATGATGCCGGACATGCCAAATCAGCATTGCATATGGTAGGTGCCATTATCACTGACCTGATAGTGCATGCTGAGCCGCAGCTTCACAGACTCGTCGTTGGGGGTTGCGTGGGGAACTATGTACCATCTTGTGCGTCTTGGGGTTGCCAAGAAATGTGTCCCTGCAAATCGCGGAGAATGAGCTGAGTGCTTCTAGTGGGCCCATAGTCTATGGTCAAACCGTGTTCAATCCATGAACTTGATTTCTCACCTGGATGTCGCAGGTGATTGGGTCCAAATGTTGCCACCATCAGTGTCCTGCAATGGAGCGTTGTGTTTCTCAACTTTGCACTAGGTTGCTAGGTATCCCGCTTTTTGAGGTAATAAAATTGATGAGCTGGCGTAAGAGCAGCATTCAATTACCTCGCAAGGAAATAATCGGGCTCAGTGTCCTACCAGATTGGGGACCTTCGGGACTGTTACGATTCTGATTGCCCGCTTGAGGTCGCCCACTGGAAGATTACTACGCTCTCTTGGAGCAGGGAATGATACGATTGAGCTCAGGCAGGAGTAGATGCGACGCGGGTGTGTTATCGTGTGATACAATGTTTCCGACGGTCGGTGTTCAAGATTTTGCCTTCGGGTATAGGGCTTTGGAGCACACTTCAGAGAATCCGCAGATATCTTCTTCTACGGGCATCTCTCTCTGTGACATGCTCACCAATCTCCAGTACTGCCTTTGCTCGTTGCGAGATTATTACAAAGTCTGAGAGCCTTTTACACTTGTCAACCTGCGAGGTTTGTGCTATTTGCATGTAGTATTGCATATTGAGTTGTGCTGAGCTCGATGTAGACGGAGCTCATCAGCAGTGAATGTTTGGGCACGCGCCTCCGCTTACTTCTGGAGGCGCGCTTTGCCCAACCTTGCAAGGTGGGGACAGCAATGCCAGGAACCCTGAGCCGTCTTGGTGCTCTCCACATTTTTGGAGCAACTGCATGCAATGGCCTGCTCTTCAGCAGCTCCGATTGCACTGCAGGGGGAGCAAGGTGGGTGAGAACAGCTGGAGATAGCTGCGTGAGCAAGAAGAGAAAGCTGTCTGCCAGCCATACTCAGGAGTTGGACGCTGCCAGCACAAAGGCAAGCCTATTCCAGAAACCCATTGTGAGGGTTGACAAAAAAGCAACCGCACCACTCACACGCGTCTAGGAAAGGGTGCAGAGACTTTCATAGGCCTGAAGTTGAAGGGGATCGACATATGGCAAAGCATGGAGGTGTAGGGTTTACTGTCCTTGTTCCCAGCTCTATCATCAGATCAAGAAGCTGCATTGACCTTCTTGCAAAAGAGCATTGAGAAGGGGGAGAGGTGACTCAACACATGCACAATCTGCAGGGAAAAACCCAGGCAGGCGGATATGACATGGAAGAGGTGGAGATCCAAGAGCTGGAGGAGGGATTCAGCCACGACCTGAGGCCGGTCTTCAGGTCTTCACCATTCACGGCGGAAGCCAGGCGGCAGCTTGTCACACGCCAGCATGCGCGCATACTCATCCTCGACGAAGGAAACTGCTGCAGGTAAGCAGTGAAATTATTGCTTGATGCTCACTGCTCCCTGTTGTTATTCTGGTTCTCCTCGAGGCCTTTGGAGTGCATTGGGAGAGAGTGCATTGGGAGAGTCTGGGCGGAGGCGGGAGTTGCTTGTATTATGAGACGTCGCTCTGATGCAACAAACAATTCCATGGGGCCAGGTGAACAGTGTTGGGGACAATAAGGTGTGCATATGTGAGGCTGCGGGGTTAAATGAGGCTAGATGGAAGCACAGGGCTACCAGGGGACTCATCTTCCCCTCATTCCCTACCCCGCATCAATTTGGCTGATCCGCACCTCTAATTACCTGGTGTTGCCAAATCTAGTCCCCCCAATTCCCCCTAATTTCATAAATGAATGCTCTTTGCGCCCCTCTCCCCTCTCTCCTGAAAATCACCAGTGGCGGAGGCCTTGCTGACAAGACGCCGAGCAGTCGCACACCACCCATCAAATCTGCACTTTTGATCCACACTCAAACCATTCCCCCCTGCAGGTCTGTGGTGGCCGAGGCCATGCTGCACAAGATCCTGCACCAGATGGCGGCAGGAGGCACCCAGTTGAACCTGCAGGTCGATTCGGCCTCCCTTGGAGCGTCCTTCGCAGAGCACCATCCTGCAGTGGTGGGCCTGGCACGGGAAGCCGGCCTGAAGCTGCCCCCCCGCAGCAGTCGCTGCTTCGACGAAGTCAAGGACATGGTGGAGTACGATCTGATTCTGGTCATGGACAAGTTCGACTTCGAGGAGGTGAGGCCTTGCCCTGAGCACTCATTATGGCTGAGAATAAGCTGAAGGGGGAAAGGGGGTGATTGGGAGGCTTGTGAAGATGTATCTATGGCTGATGATGCACAAATTCAAGTCCGAGGAGGCGCAGCCCTTAGCAGTCTGGAGGGGAAAGGTGCCATGTGTGGAGTAAGAGGAGGAAGAGGGGACGGGACAGAATCTCTTAGATTCTGCCGCTGCTCAGAACAGGCCTGGCCATATCAGGCTTATCTTCAAGAGCCTTCTGATATCAATGCTACACAAAGGTGGCCTTCCCTTGAGGAGGGGACATTTGATTGTGTAACCTGATTTCTGATTGTTATGGAATACTGCTATTTTAAGGACTGGAATGGGGCCGCAGGTGACCAAGGAGGTGGCCGTGCTGGACACGATCAACCCGGGGGGCTTCTACACGGCCAAGGTGAGGCAGCTGGGCCACTTCGCGTGCGCGTGCACCAACTTCCGGCCGGAGCGCGCGCCGTGGGCGCTGGAGGGGGGCATCGAGGACCCCCTGTACGGCAACGCGGGGGGGCGCGAGGAGCAGGCGGCCCTGTGGGGCACGCTGCGCAAGCTGCGGCTGGGGTGTGCGGGGCTGGCCCAATTCCTGCACCACCTCCAAGACGGGTACCCCCCAACCCCTTCATTTTTCACTTCCTTTGACACACAAGAGATACACAAGCCACGAGCGTCAAAGGGCAGCAGGGTTGGGGACTTTGCTATGCCTGTGGTGCGTGGGGCTGGCCCAGTTCCTGCACCACCTCCAGGACAGGTAGATCCCCCAAGACAACTGGGTTTAGGGTTGTCACTGACGGTCAAGAGATGCAGAGACGGCGATCAAGTGTTGAAGGGCAGGAAGTAGCGGGGACAGCTTGCTTGACCCAAGGGCCGAAGTGCATATAAGAAAGTTCAGTATGTGTTTGATCCTCGGCAGCAAATGGTGCAATAGCTATGCTCAGCTTAAGCCTGAATGCAGCATGGCTTTGCAGATATGCATGTGATGCATCTCTGAGTTGTCCATCAAATTTGGAACAGATTGCAAATTTGTCTGGAGCTATTGAGGAGTGTATGCTCTGAGCATGGATCATCTACTGTGTGCAGGATCGGGGAGGGAGGTTGCCTGCAGCAGGTGCTGTCCCAGGCCCTGATCTGTCCCCTGCGCGGCCACAACTACTTCCCCCTCACCCTGCAGAATACCGTCTGGGGCATCCCGCTCAAGGGGGAGGGGTGGCAGCCCGTGTGGCAGGGCGAGGCTGGCGACCCCACTCCCGCCGCGCAGTACACCACCCGCAAGCGTGGCGATCAGAAGTTCATCGTGCGTTTGCCGGACGCCCTGTACACTGTCCACAGGTGCGATGGTCCCAATCCCCCTTTCGTTATGGGCCGTGAGCAAGCTGTCCCTTGGGTCTGATGCTGGGCATTGTTCAACAATTATACCTACCGGCTCCAAATGCAGGCCAGGGAGGCTGTAGCTTTCTTGTCCTCATGTCATACCTTCCGTAACTCTTTTGCCCTTCTGCACTTCCATGGTGTTGTGGAATGCTCAGCGACCAGGGATATGCCATGCCAATGCCCAGTGCGTCATTTGCAACGAGCCCCTTTTGAGGCTCCATCTGTACCTCCACCCATGTATTCTCTCCTCTCTTAGAAACATCTGGTGCCCTAGATAATCTGGTATAGTTCAAGCGGCCACAATTCAAAACAAAAGTCTAAAATGCACTTGCAAAGCCTGCAGCAGAAAATTTGCACTCCAGGGAGAAGGGACCAGCCCCTGAGCTCCCCCTCCCCTCCCATGTTCCCCTTTGCAAAGGTCATGACTCCTGCTACTCTTGCTCTTGCAGAGGCTTCTGGACGGACCTGGAGAATGTGAGGCGGGAGCTGCTGGCCCTGATCGCCAGCCGCGATGGCATGGAGCAGGGGTGCCTGCCCACCAGCCGCCAGCTGCGGGCTTCGGGAGCCAGCCAGCTGTGCAACGCCATTGAGTACCACGGCGGCTTCCACGCTGTGGCGGAGAAGCTGGGGTACGTCCCCCTTCCCTCCCTCCCTGCCTTTCCCCTACCCCCAATCCTGCCTGTGCCAGGATTTGGCAGGCTCTCCTGTTCGGGATTGGCCGAGAAACTTGGCTTGACTTTAACATTTCCCTTCGTCCTCTCAGGGCTCCCAATGTCACTCCTGTTAAAGCAAGGCCCACCTCTCTCTGGGTTGAGAAGTCCTGTTCTGCATGACAGCCTTTGGGTTTCCGATGATGGCTTTCATGCAGGCTGAGGGCGGCCAAGAGGCACGGCAACGGCTACTGGTCAGACCCGTGCAACCTCAACACGGAGCTCTCCGACTTTGCCAGCAAGGCGGCCAGGGAGTGCGCCTCCACCAAAGGTGCCATCTACTTCCACCCCTGGCCTGCTTGACCTTGTCGATCCAGACTTCATAGCCGCCCACAGTTGTTGAATTGTCAGATCTATTGTCAAGGCATTGATCGGTATGCAAATGAGTGTAGGTATGTTGGGGCAGCTGCTGAGTGTTCCAACAATCATGTTCAATCGTGCTGGTGGGATCTGACACCCTCTTCTCGTGTCATGCAGCCCCTAGCATGCCCACCCTGAAGGAACTGACAGATGGCGACCGCCCTGACCTGGCCTACGCCGTAATGAAGTGGGGTGGAGTAGAGCAGGCAGCCACCCTTTCTGGCCTCCCAATGGCAAAAAGGAGGTAGAATCCCCTAGTCCCCTTTCCTTCTCCTTGCAGTAGTAGTGGATGGAATTTCTGTCTGACATCAAATGGAAACTCCCGTTGAGTGGGAGACATGAGTTGATGCCCCATCCCCTCTCAGTCCACGCATGGGCAATGCATAATTTTGCTGCCAGGAACCCAAATTCAAGAATTGATGAGAAGGCACAGGGTCATCACAATGCACACCTGCACGTGGCGGTATGGAAGCCATTTGTAAGCCTAGCCCCTCAATAAGCAATGATGTCATGATGGGCTGGAGCTGAGTCAAAGCAATCGAGGGATCATTCAGAGCCAAAGAGGGAATGCTGAAGTCCATGCCCAAGTCAACACCTATGTTTGAGCCCTCCGCTCCTTCGTGTATAGAAAATAGCTGTATGCACAGTGCATGATTGGTGCAAACCATCTTTGCTGGCGTTGAGGAGGAAACGGCATTCCTCAAGATGCGTGTGAAGAGAGCTGCTCCAGAGCAGAAAGTATGTGGTGCAGTGTGCTCACTCCGACCCGGCTTGTGTGCAGACAGAGCAAGGCCTACAGGTCCAAGCGGCCACGCCCATCCCTGTTGCACGTGAGGAAGCAGCTGCGGGAGTTTTGCGACCAGAAAGGGGGGTGTGGGGTCATGCCCAGCCGCACGGAACTTTTGGACAGCGGCAAAGTAGACCTGGCTCGAGAAATCCAGGTGACCTGCCCTCCAATCACAATGTACGAGGCTAAGGAAAGTGGAGGGAAGCAAAGCAAGGGGTGCAGTTGACATTGTCACACTGTATGCCACTGTTCGGTGAAGTTATGCACACAAGTGGCCAGCCGAATTTGAATGGAAAGCTGGCTATGGTAGACGGGCATTGACTGCAAATAGCGCACGTTGCCGAAACAGTTTTTTGAGTTGTGCAAGACCTCACACGCCATGTTTGAGGTTATATGTCAGTACAAGAAACTTCAATCTGCTGCTATAACACCCTGTCCTGGTCCTTGTGACAGCTCGTGAGAGGGGAGGGAAAAGATACAGGCCATGGTTTGTGATGATGACGTCATACTCTGGTCCCGGCAGGAGCTTGGAGGCTTCAAGGCAGTTGCAGCAGAGCTGAACATGGAGTACACGCGAGCTGCCAGGGGGACCTCCAAGCAGTGGCAACAGGACCAAGCTGTGACTGCAGGGTGCTGACGTCGGCCCCAGGCAGGAAATCCTGAAGTCTAATGGACAGGTTCCTGCCTGCTGGAGTGACGGATGCTTTTTGTGAAGGAATGGACTTAATGGGGGGGTGAACGTTGCGTATTGAGGTTTTCATTCGAGGTCGTTTTCAACTGTTCTCAAACTGAGATGGGAGGCTGTCGTGAGCTTTCCAGACTGAGAGGTGATGTCTGTGACTGGGGGATAAATTTGTGCCTGAAAGCGGCATGCTGAATAATATGAATTTGACGAGATTGATTACCCCAAGATTCCCAGCGAAACTTGTCAAATGGAGGTGGGCCAGTTTCCACCCCTACTAGGATTGATTGTCACATTACCATTGTGATTGGGAGGGGGGACCTTGAAAATGCTGAGTGATAATCGTAATCCTTGATTTTACAAGGCCATGATTGCGAGTGTTATAAGGTCTTCGTCTCAAGAATGCTCAGTCTATTTGAAACTCAATCTGAAACAAACGTTGCAGCACCTCCTGGAATTAATGTGAGTGAGGAAGTGAGTATTGTATATTAATCCATAAAGTGGTCTGTTCAAGGCGCCAAGGCAATGAAAACACAGCATTCAACATATGTCATCATGATGCTTGATTAAGAGTCCAGGGAACAAGCTGCCTATTGCCATTTCTTGGACCTTGAAGTTGTAAGCAGTCCCTTTATCTAACTACACCTCCTACCCAGTCATTCTTCCTTCACTTGTAACCCTCTGCAATCCACTGGTTGAGATCAAAACCATTGTGCCAGATCTTGAGGCTAATAAGAACTTTAGCAGTTCGCATACTGTCTCTGCGCAATTGTTGTCCTGGTTTCGATGGCAGCGTTAGCAGCCGGAAAATCTAGCCATTCACTATGCTATAAATCTGGTGCAGGTGACGAGTCACTGACTGCAGCAGGCTTCCTAACCTTTCCTGAGATCTGTGGAGGTCCGGCAAATGATATGATGGGGTTCTCAAAGCAATGCATCCCACTCAATGCTCACACGGCTCACAAATCTGGCAGACATTCATGGCTGAAATACACTCTCTCGGTTTCCTCCAATGCAAGCTGCTGCTATGATCTCCCCTTGAATTTGTCAGGGTGCAGGGCCGCTTGGATGCGGTCCATGGCTTTCCCCAGGGTCTCTAGGGATGCAGCGTAAGAAATCCGTAGACAGGCTGGTGCGCCAAAGGCATCTCCCGGGACCACAGCCACCAGAGCTTGTTCCAAGAGGTACCTGCAGGATGATGAATTGCTTCCTATCACGAATCTGCATCACAGACGCTGCTTGGAGGTCTAAAAGCAAGCCATAATCAGCGGGCATGTTGACCAATACCCACCAACCACCCCCCAACTAGGGCTCCATACAGTCCTCGGTGCCATGCTTTCCGTGCACCTCCCCTCCATACCCTTGAACGCCCTCTGCAGGCTGAGCAGTCTTTATGGATTGCCTCTCCATAAACCCCCAGACCTCTCATAAGTGATCGCCTATGCTGCCTCACCTGCACAGCGTGTCTGCATCCTCGACATTTCCAAAGCCCTCCACTGAAATGCCTGGGCCGAAGAACGTGAAGACATCTGGCAGGGCATAGAACGCGCCGTCGGGACGCTGCAAACTCATGCCAGGGATGCCCTCTACCCTCTGCACTACATAGTCCTGCAGGAAGACAGGATGTAGAGATGAAATGAAAGCCCAATCCAAAATGACTGCAATGATGCCTTGCCGCAACTGCCCAGTTGTCCATTAATGGTTGGTCAGTTACTCGTTTACAGGATTCAGGATTCAAGAGCTTTCCAAGTCTCTTCATTGCCCCCAGATCTCTGAAAGCAGCATTGGAACAGCCAGTATAGTTTTCTGAGTTCCAAGCTTAACTTGTTGCATCTGCAGTCTATGATATATCCAGCCTTGCACAATCTTCGTATGCTCACTCACTCATGCTGGTGGATGCATCCATTCGGAGTCAAAAGATCTATGACAGCCAAGGATCATCAATAGGAGAGCACATAGATTTCCAAGGTCACTTTGCCCGCTAGTACATGACATTCATAACTAGGCGGAAAAAAAAAACGAAAGCCAGGCAAAGGCAACACGCAGGCTCAAGCTCGAGTTGGGCTTCTGCCAGGTATTGTACCTATGCTAATCCCAACAGTCTCTGCCAAA
The DNA here is from genome assembly GCA_004335615.1 of Chloroidium sp. JM. Classification (NCBI taxonomy): domain Eukaryota; kingdom Viridiplantae; phylum Chlorophyta; class Trebouxiophyceae; order Watanabeales; family Watanabeaceae; genus Chloroidium; species Chloroidium sp. JM. Next base: position 447,372 of record QAXI01000408.1, read on the forward strand.
CGATACATTGCTGCAAACATCGTCTCAACTGCTTCCTCCCTCACGACGGGAGAAGGGGGGGCAAGTATGGGGGAAAAGGGTACCCGCCGCTCCCTGAAGGACTCCACCATCTTTGCCACAAGGGGACCCCCGCCCTTCCCCATCCCCAGCGCCGCCACGCCAGCGTGCTGCGAGATGCTGCACGCCCCCGAGGTGCTCTGGCTCTGGATGGCCGCAGCAGCTTTTGCAAACCTGTGGGGGGCTGCCAGGTACCCCAGCCTCCAACCTGCCGTGCATGAGGAGTCGCAGCAAGATATCCAGGGGGGGCAAAATGCAAACGTACCGACCGGCCCCTTACCTGTCGTGCTTGAGAATCACGGCAAAACCTTCAGGGGCGGCGACATGCATACGTCCCAACCAAACCGAGTCCTCCAAACAGGGAATTCTGCCAATTCTGAGGCAATGTGGTCCAAGAAGCAATAAGGCTGCCTCATCTAGCAACAGTCATGCATGCCAAAGACAGAATCAGAATTCCTCCCACCGCCAAGCATTGCAATGAGAAGCTCGGGACTGGGTCTGGCCGTCAAAGCAAAAAGTCCGGATCAAGTGAGTCACCCGTCATGGAGAACGCTTTTGAGAAGCCGTTCACGGTCAGGGTGCGCCCCCACATCCCAGGGAGGCTGGCGAAGCTGGTGTGGGTGGCGGGCGGGTAGATGATGTGCTCGTAGATCTCGTCAGAGATCACCAGCAGACGGGGGTGGGCTTCCACAACCTTCGCAAGCTCCTGCACCAGCCAGGGTAACTTGATGAAATACTGTAAGACTCCCTTGAGGAGAAGAAAAGGAAAGGCGGTGGGGGGCAATCAAAGGAGCAAAGAACGGGGTACGCACTAGTTCAGAGCCTGTTGCCAGGGCAATCTGCAAGGAGGTCTGTGCTTTACCAAGAGGTGGAGATGCATATGCAAGTGGCTGTACATGAAGGCAGGGAACGAAATCGTAACAATCCGGACGGTCATGCATCCTCTACCAATCGCTTGAGGTTGCTTGGTGAGGAAAGGAGCAGGGGCTTGGATCACCCGCAGCTCCTCTGCGGGGTAGACGGATCCTGTGGGGTTGGAGGGGGTGCACAGGATGAGGAGCCGTGTGGCGGGAGTGAGGGCGGCCCGCAGCTGGGAGGCGCTCATGCGGAAGCCGGACGCACCAGAGGTCTCCACGACGACAGCTTTCCCCCCGGCCAGCTCCGCCATGGAGGGGTAGCTGGTCCAGTAGGGGGCCGGGATTATGACCTGGCAGGTAAATAGCCAAAGTTTGGGACTTCAATCAGGACATCAGAACGATCACATTGGCCATTGACTGTGGGGGAGATTTTCGAATTTCAGGATTCACAAAAGCCCCCTCTCCCTGTAGACCCTGCCTCTTTCATGACTTTGCTACGACAGACCTCCGAGATTTTGTGAATGCCATCATTATCATCTATCTTATTTTGTATAGGATAACAAGACCCTCTCAGTCCACGCACGCTCCCCGAGGAGCCGAGAAGATTCATTGGCTACACCCTATCCCATTTTTCAGCTGCTTCTGTCGGGGAAGGCGGTTTGCGCTCCTCTCAGAGAATGAGGCTTAGAGGGCTTATAAGACAGGCTGTCAGATATAAAGCTGACCTCATCTCCTGGGGACACCACCGCCAGGAGGGCCTGCCAGATGGATTGCTTGGCCCCATTGCTGACCACCACCTCGTTGGCCGCGTATTGTATCCCATTCTCAGCCTTCAGCTTCTCCGCAATGGCGTTCCTCAGGGCAGAGGTGCCCGTGTTGGGGGTGTAGTGGGTAAGCCCATTCCTGTCAGCACAGAAGGTGTAGGTCAGAGGGCAGTGCCAGATAAGCTCGTGTGCACGGTGTGGCACCTGCGCCATCTCTTGCTCACAAGCTTCACACATTCTGGGCATATGGCTTTTGGTGATTGGTGATGTGTGTATGGCTGTCAAAGGAAGGAAGGGGACATGACGGCGGCATGATGACCTCTCCTACAGAAGCTTGCCTTGTGTTGTTAAGATTTTACAGCATCTCCGGAACTTACTCTCGCATCGTATGCGGACATACAGGTGCAAACAGGTGCCTCACAGACATGCTTTGATCCATCAGCCGGGGCACAGAGGCAATGAGCGCTCCTTGCCTTGCTCCATCCATGCTCCAGGGGAAGCTCCTGAGCCATCATTATGATATCACTTAGCGAGCACTGGGGCAGGAGGCATGGGAGCAAGCACGACCAGCGGAGATGGCTCACTGCATGGCATGGATCCCTGCGTCTATTACAGGCCGGGGCGTGTCGAAGTCAGGCTCGCCCGCCGCCAGGCTCACCACGTCCTGCCCCGCCTCCCGCATGCTGGCCGCCAGGTCCGAGAGCGCCATCGTCTTGGAGGGTTGCAGGCCCGCCACGCGGGGGTTCAGGGTCAGGTCCACGTCGGCCGGAGAGGCCACAGCTGCGGCCGACATCCTTGCCACGTGCGCTGCAATTTTTAAAGTTCATCTGAAACAACGATGATGGATGTTGCAGTCTATCAACGAGTCATTCATGGTGTTCGGACTATCAATGTGACCAGAGCGCTGGCTGTTGGCTGGACTCGTTAGTGGATTTTCGACGGTTATGTAAGGACCCTTTCCAGGGCGGTGTCTTCCGAAGCGTTCCAGCTCAATGGAATCACCAGGCAATGCAACTGCCGAGCTCTGCACTCCCATATCGGGTCATCTACACCACCGCCGTCACCGCCAAATTTTGTCTATTAGGTGTTCAATTTGGGCCGAATCTGGAAAGCAACTCACACTTGCGACGTCCCCTGAGGCTGAATGTACTTCTGGCAGGGAGTGTGTGCTTTCCTAACAAAGCGTGCAACTGACAGTGGCTGTAACTGGTGGCCATGTGCTGGCTACAGGGGCACTTGATCTTCCTGCTTGCAAGTGTTTGTATTGAAAGTCTATACACGTTGAATTTGAACGGGTCCTCAAGATGTCGAAGCCAGTACCAGGTTGAAAGTCGAATATGGATTGGATTGCATAACAGTGATCTAATTTAAAAATAGACCTTTATGGAAGGTTAATCTCTTACAGTAGTTGCATACAAAATTGCTTCTAGGAAGTCTCTTCAGAGTTGATGTGAGAGTTTCGAATTCATACCTCTGACCTTCCGCGAAGCGGATTGTGCAATTTTGCCAAGCAAAAAGTCACTTGGAACGACTACACTATACACTAGCGACAGCAATAACGATATGACTATTTGCTGGAGTCCCGGGACAAGCTAATTCCCGATGGATCGCAACCGACTACAGAAATCAGCGAGTAATGCTTTTGGAAGCAAGGTTAGCTGGACGAGCGAGTCGGCTTTTGCAGCTCCAAGGGAGAATGCTATAGTACGCTTATTTCTAACATCCTTAGATAATCTCTCGTCAGTGAGCTTCCACAGACTCAAGTGGACGAGAATTCTGCCCTATGCCATGCTGATCGTCGATAATATTGTTAAAGGCAGAATGCAGGGAGCATGAAACGAAAGTGAAGCGAAGTCTAGCTGTCAGTGTACTCATCTTCACAATTAAATTTCCCCAACAGAATGTCAAAATGAGCTTGCTCCTGTGTTCTGGGTATGAGCTGAGACACCTCTGTGAATTTGCCACGAATAAAGGTCGTGAGGGGAGCACAGGTGTCTGAATTCGTTCACACTGCCTCTCGGCAAATTTTCCCTTGCCCTTTGCCTTTTGTCTTAAGCCAATGCTCCTTCTCACCAACACCTTTCGTTGTTTGATCAAACAACACGGTGGCAGGACTTGCTGGCAAGGGAGCTGGGGGGCATGTCGAGCGGGGAGGAGGGTTTTGGTAATGGAGTGCCACCCTCTAGTCCGGCCTCTCGGTCCACATCCGCCCAGTCCCTTCCAGCGGCACGACTTTCTAGCCCTGTTGCATCAGCTTCCAGACAGAGGACCCATTTGCTAGGAAGCACACATCCACTGCCGACGTTACAGACGAGCACAGGAGCGGGTCTGCAAAGGAATAACAGCAGAAGTGCTGGTGAGCTTCCCTCAGCCAAGCGGAAGCTGGAAACACTGAGCAGGATCTGGAGGAGTGAAGCAAATGAATCATGCTAAATGGACTCAATTGGTATTATCTGATGGTTCAAGACCATTCTTGGTCATTGGGGCTTACAAGAGGCGCTGTGGTATGAAATCCTGCACAGGTCAAGCAGCACCTCTTCTTGAGAAGTGTATATTAAACAACCGATCTGTAAAGATGTTAGTGGAGTCTCATTTGAAATAATACCACTCGTTTGTTATGTCGATTTTCTTCCACTCTGTGCATGGGGCAGTAGTTGTCAATCTCTTTTGTGGGGGAATGCAGATCTGACTACTGTCGTGATTGAGTTCTGTTTATGGGATTTTCTTAACCTCTCAGGGAGTAGGAACTATTCACATGTGTATGTGGATCGAGGATGTGAGATTGTGAAGCCAAATACAGCGCATGGATGTAAGGCTGTAATAGAATATTGTGACCTTGACAGAGGGAAATTGATCTATAGATCTTTTGTTCTCTAGACTTTGAACCATGCCATAATTTTGGATCAATCTTGCCAGGGAGATGCTGTGAGGCAAGCAATCCCCCCTCACCGGTGTGGATGCATAACGCTGAAGCTCAGTTTGCTCACCAGGGTCGTTTGTTTTTCTCCTGCAGGAGCCAATGCAGGAAGACCGGCGACAGAGCCGAGCATTGCCATCTCACCCGTCAAGGCTGCGGGAATAACATCCAAATCCGTTGACGGCACCAGCAGATCCCAGGTATCCAAAGCCCCTCCCAAGTTTGATCTGTTGGTCTGACATAGTCGACGGAAGACAAGACAGGTGACGAGACGGCTGAGGACTTTACTTTGTTGCCTTCTGTCATTTAGCGATTGGCAGAGGAAGCAGCAAGTTCTCATGAGGTTGGCAAGTGTGAAAATGCAGGGCTGTGCTCGCAAACAATCAAAATGACCTGAAAGTCCAAGCACGAAATCTTTGAGTGGCTTTGTCAACGACTCTCTACTATGTGATTGATTGACCCTGGCAAACATGGGGATTCCGGAAAACCGATTGCGACCCCCGCCGCCTGTTCACCTTCAGAAGAAGGGCTTCCAGATTACTGATGCGTTCAGCTCCAATTACACACCGAGAAGGGACATGCATGGCAGGCGGGCGGTTCCTCGGGTCTGTGGCCCCCGGACGTGATGCCGGTAGATGGGGTGTCCTTTCAGCAGCTGCAGGCCTGGTTTGCGGAGGCTGGTGGCGGATCCAAGGGTTTCGTCACCCCTGCCGAGGCTTTCGTGTTCTTCCAACGCACAGGCCTGCCCAAGGAGGCGCTCTCCAAGGCGAGGCAACATACGTCTGGACACTGATCTATTCCTTTGCAACACATCACATGATGATGCCCTTTTGGCTGCTTTTGGAGACATGAACAGCGCTCATTGTGAGTACAACAGACATGTGCGACAGCTCATGTGCCCTCACATCTGCCGCATGACTGGTGAAAATTCTGATCAGGCTCAATGGCCCTTTCTTTTGCTTCCTTCCAGCTTGGACATCCCATTGTGATGCCGTATGAGGAGAGCACCAAGTTCCCCGTCTGTACTTCTTGACTCCAAGGAGATTAAGTTCAGGTGGCATCTGCTATATTCCTTATACAGGAACAGCTGAGATATTTTTCCACCTGAGGAACTTCTCCTGGGGAATGAGCTGGGTCTAAAGCCTCAAACAATTGATACAATTGATATACACAGATTTTTGTGCATGACCTTCTCACTGATGATAATTCTTTCTATCCTTCCGGCCAAACATTGCATAGCACCTTTCTGTGAGGACATATACCGGCAAATGACTCATCCTCCCTGAGCTTTGAATGGTAAACGTATATTTGGCAGTCTTTCTCATGCCCTTCCCCATATCTGGTTCACTACAAAAAAAATTGATCAGCAATGCTAGGAACGCAGTGGTGCAAAACATAGACGAAGATGCAAAACAGTCCTAGCTTCACCCAGACGATTAGATCTGGACTCCTGGCCCTTCTTGCAGATGTGGAATAGGGCCAAGGCACAGAGCGCCGGCGGAGGGAGCAGGGAAGGTCTGAACCTGGGGCAATTCAGCCTGGCCATGCGGTTAGTGGCTCTGGCCCAAGCGCCGACGGAAGGGGGGGAGGAGGCTTGGAAGGTGGTGCTGTCCCTCCAGCAGTGGCAGGCCAGTGGTCGGATGCCTCTGCCGCCCCCTCGGGTCGCACCCCTGCCTGGGCAAACCCCCCCTGCAACGTACCACCCTCCCCCATACAGCACCCTAAAATGAACATTAGACTTGGCATTTAAATGCTTCAGGCATGAGTCCATGCAACTCCTGGGCGACCATGGCTTTTTGCTGCATGCCCTTGCAACAGGCAAATTAGCTGGAGGATGACAAGCTTTTACTTTCAAAGCAGGACTTTTGCTTTACTCCTGTTTTCGGCATGTGGTGTAATAGGAACTAACTTTACTTCTTTTTTCAGTGGTGCAACCATACCTTCCACCAGTGCTGCACCTCCACAGCAAATATAAGGCTGTAATACTGTCATTTGCGTTCCCCCTCCCCTTCCACCACCCACTAACTGTTGGCTTCCCCCTAGCCAACACGATCAAAAATGCAGGGATGGTTCCCAAAGGCAGCCTTCAGTCCATTTGGTCACGAGGGCCTCACCACCGATGCCGGTAAGTGCGGTGCCCGGAGCGGGGTCTGTGGGCCTGGGAGACCTGCAGGGCAGGAGCGGGCAGGAGGCCATAGCCAGGGTGGCGGGCGCCGTACAACCCATGCACTTGCCAGCACGCTCTCTGGATGAGGTACGCCTTTCTGGGTCGCCATTTTGGGGGGCGGTGTTCTCCTCTCTCAGTCGCCGAGTGAACCCTCAAGAGGTTTGAATTTTATTGAGGTCATTGGGGGGGTGGGGCCTCACAGTCGCCAAGTGAATCCTGGAGTGTTTGTATTCTATTTTTCTTAATAAAGCCCCCCCCCCCCCCCCCCCCC
>QAXI01000408.1:462322-473114 GCA_004335615.1 Chloroidium sp. JM
CCCCCCTTCCCCCCTTCCCCCCTTCCCAAACCTTCCCCCTAGAATCCAAATCCCCACATCTTCTCTTTTCCCAGGTCCGATTCTGCGTTCCCATGCATTGCCTTCCCCCCATCTCCTCTCCTTCTTGCAATGGCAAGAAAGGCTCACTTGTATTTTCCTGTTCATGCCAAATGTCCAACTTCAGCCCACAGCCGAAAATGCATTGCACTTCCCCCCCCCTCTCCCCACCCCCTTCTTCACTAAAAACAAGCAAGCAGATACTAGTCAAAATTTCCCTGGAGCTCATCTTCTCTGCCGCACTCTCTAAAACATTGCCCAACTCCTCGCAGGCAGGCCCTGGACGCGGCTGCCGGCAGCCTGGTGGAGCAGCAGAAGATGGAAGTGCTATGCATGACCTGGAATGTCAACCAGCAGAAGCCAGACGGGCGCTCCGCCTTTTTTGACATCGTCAACCGCCTGGCACATTCCGAAGACATCAAGGTGAGGGCTATGGAGCGTTGGGGGGGAGGGGAGAGGGAGGGAATTTTTAGCAATACTCTCCGCCCTGTGGGCCATGACAGGCTATTTGCTGTTCAGGGGTGTCAAAATCAGAAGATTGCGGCAAGATATGTACCTTATTGCAGTAGGAGCGCTGCACTTCGGTCATGCTCATTGTGCCATAGCATCCATGGATTGCATTGCCAAGGTTCATGTCTCAAAGGGGAGCTGGATCATGCTCCATGTGAGCCTTCCTTTCTTGGTGGACTCATGGTAATAGAATATAACATGAGCGCCTTCATTTGCAGGTAGCAGTCTTTGGGCTGCAAGAGATCGAAATGGGCAGCGGCAGCGTTGCAATGGCTGCTGCCAAAGACAAGATGAACAAGAAGGCGCAGGTATAAATCCGCTTCTTAACTCTGCCATCTGTCTCAGATCCCTTTATAAGCCACCCAGCTGATTTCCTCATGCTCTGAAGAACCCTTCGCCACTCTTTCTCTCTCGTCCCAGCGCCCTGGTGCCCTCTCCTGCTCTGATAAAAATTTGCAATGATTTGTCCTGGGCACAAGCTTGCTTTCAAACACGGAAGGTCCAGACACTCGAAGAGCTGAAGTATGGCACAGCAGTGTCCCGCTGCTGTCAACCATCTGCGCTTCAGTGGATGGAATCGTGCGTGATGGATGATGATGGAATCTGCATACCGGTGTTGATTGTGCAGGAGAAAGGCAACACAAACGGCAAGTGGTGGGCGAGCCAGCTGCTGATCGCATTGGGAGGCTACGGGAATTGGCGCCAGTGCGGTCTCAGGCAGCTTTCCGGGATGCTGGTTGTCGTATTTGCCAGGAGCGAGTTCGAGGTCACCTCGAACACCCCTCCAGACCCAACACACTCATTTCCTCAGCAAGGCTTCTGGGATCCAGGCTGAGACTCACACCCCGCATTGCAGCAAACGATCAAAAAACACTGCTCTACTGTTGGTGTTGAACAGGATATTGAGGCTTGCATCATGACGATGCACGCTGGAATGCAATCATTACTTACGTGTGGGCACTGAGATGCATCTGCTGACATGGTCGTTGCTCGAGTGCAGGGCAGAATCGGGGAGGTCAGCACGGCGAGCGTGGCGTGTGGGGTCTTGGGGGTGGGGGGCAACAAGGGAGCGGTTGCCGTCAGCTTCACGCTCTGCCGCCGCCGCATCGCCTGCGTGTGCTCCCACTTTGCAGCCCACCAGGTGAATTCCTCTTCCCCTTCTCAAACCAATACTTTCCTCCAGCTCCAGGCTTGAGGAACTGCACATACAATTCTCATGCTTCCCTACACCCAACAGGTGAGCTTGGCTGGGTTCAGGACATAGATCTGCAGGAATAGGTCCCTTTACAAATGTGGACAAGCAACATTGAGGCCAGGCCACCTATATATGAGAAGCTTTTCAGAGAATCTTCAACTTTTCCTTCTGCAATTATTCGGAGACTAGTGTCAATTTTGACAAAAATAATCAGCATGTTCGGTTTATGCCAGGCAGGGATTGAACCTTGTGTCGCGCGGGAAATCTTGGATGCAAGTGCTCTCACAATACTGATAGAGGCTGCATTCAGTGAACAAGCAAGCAGGCCTCATCTTCCAGAAGCTTCACTCCTCCGGCGAGCAGGGCATAAGTCTCGTAAGAAGTTTCGAAAGTGGAGCTTTTCAGAGGTGCAGCCGCAGTCATGTGCACATTTGATAGTCAAGACAGCGTTGAGTAGATCGATGTTTGGGCTGTGTGCAGGAGGGGAAGGAGGCAAGGTACCAGAACTACTTGTCCATCACCAGAAACCTCACATTCAGCAGGTTGCCTTGGTATGATCTGCAGGTGCTTTCTTATCCCCACCCCCAACCACACACACACCTCCCTACCCCAACCACTGCTTCTACAGCCATAATTTGGTCCAACAGGGATGCTCTCATTCACAAATTGGCAAACCACAAAGATTTGCCATGCCACAGATGCTACTGCCTGCGCATCTATGAAGGACGCTCAGGTATTCAATACCAAAAATGGCTTTTGATTTGCAACATGGTACAGGCAGGTACTGCAGGATGTCAGGGGCAGCCACTCAAAAAGCTCATTTGACACGCATGCATGTATTATCTGGCCTTTAAGAAGACTGTATCTACAAAGATATCTGAATGCACGCAGGTCTACTCCGACCAGGACAACCTGCCCCACCGCCTGGCCAACCGAATCACCCCCGAGAATGAGGACTCTGATTCGGCCTCCGAAACGGAGGCAGTGTACGAGCCCCTCGATCAGGCGGACCTCATACAGGTAAGAGGACCCCCTTGCAGGTGCCACTTTCCTTGGAGGGGATTGGGCAGATGATACCTTTGCTTCACCAATTGCTGCAATGAGCGATTCAGCCTACAGATGTAAGTGGTGTGTTGGGGGGGGGGGGTTTGGAGTTCTCTAGGTTGATCCACGCAGGATAAATTCCCGGAAGCACTGCTGCTTTCCAAGCCGGACGTGCTATTTTCAAAGAGTCTTTGACCAAAAGCATTGTTCTCCATGCAGTTTGGCACCGCTTGTAAATCATCCCTCTAATCTCCTGTCAGCAGGAGTGAGAGAACTTTGAATGGATTGGACTTGGGTTCGAAACTTGGGTCTCTCTGGGTTGTCTAAGCATCTTGTTTGTGAGCAGAGTTGTGGTGTGTACAGGGACAGGGCATGCGCGCGGCGGAGATGCTGATCTGGTTGGGAGATTTTAACTACAGGGTGGACTGCACCTACAGCGAGGCGTTGGAGTACATCCAGCACGGCTGGATCAAGGAACTGCTGGCCAAGGTAGGAGTGGTTCCATCCCAATTGCAAGGATCTGCAGTCAATGCAATATCTTTAGATTAGCGGAGCAAGGGGATGGGGTTGCAGGTTCCTTTTTGGAGCAATCTGTGTCCCTCCAGCGCCGATCATCCTGCAAAACCCAACGCAAAATAAACAAGAGGAGTGTCAATCAGCGGTATATTGCCATTTAAAGTTGCAATTCAAGCACAGTGCAGGTATGAGACGCTCTCCTTACTTCATGGTCCCTCTCCATCCCTGCACACACGGTTCCTAGCGTGTTCGATTGCAGTCCTGGGTGCAGGACCAGTGCAGGGCGGAAATGAGGGCGGGCCGCGTGTTCCGCCACCTGAGGGAGGGCCAGATACGGTTCCCCCCCACCTACAAGTTCAACAAGTACACGCCCGACCCCCTGGGGTACGACACCAGTGAGAAGCGGCGCGTGCCCTCCTGGACGGACAGGGTGTTCTTCAGGGGCTCCTTCCGCAGAGATATCCCTGAGGTGAGCCGCGCTTCTCGCCTCGACTTGCCCCCTCCCCCCCCTCCGGGCCTTCCCCCTAATTAGATGAAGACATTCTTCATGAATCACTGACCCCTCTTCATTCCCAGTCAAAAGCCCGTGGCCCTTGCTACTGAAATTCCTATCATGAGACAAGGACATGCCTTTGGTACAGCTTGATCCCTCCTCCTCGACAAGCTGAAAGTAATGGATCTGGTCGGCAGCACGTTCCCTACTTGATTGTGGCCTGGGCACAACAGTGGGCGTCGGCAGTGCATACTGTCACATACACAAGGTCTACAGACCCAAATCTGGTGCGTTCAAGCCCAGCTTCGGCTGTGCAGGACGAGCCGGCAACGGGCAGCCAGTCTGAAAGCGGCGCACAAGAAGACAGCGTCCAGGTCAGCCGTCCTCCTCTGCAGTCCCCCCTATTTCCTACACTCAACACTCATACTCCTCTCAGCCTTGCTAGGGCTTCCTGTGCACCATTTGGTGGGGCCTGGTGGCAGGGTGAGCAATGGCTGCATCATTTCTGAAAACCCCCAGGGAGGTGGTGTGCTGGCATTTCAATGTGGGTGGCAATTGACCACAGCTTTCATTGATGATTGCTCTTACGCCACTCCATCAAAGGTCACGTTCCTGACATTCAATCCACGTTGCTGCGATTTGCGTACGGCCTAGACATGCAATTGGTTTTCCAATTCCCCTCGCAGGTGGGCAAGGCGGAGGCCATCACAGTGGAGGCGGCTGAGTACGACTCGTGCATGGGTATCATCGAGTCGGACCACAAGCCCGTCTGGTCGCGCCTGGCCGTCACGCTGCCCGTCACCCTGCAGGAGCGCGCGCGCCGCAAGTGCTCCCACCTGCTCAAGGACTGCTTCCTGCACTCCATGCCGGAGCCCCCCCGTATAAGGCTGTCCACAGACGTCATCACCCTGCATCCGGTGCTCCTCCCTTTGATCTCTCTCTTCTCTGACCACTCCCTTCTTTCTTTCCCCCTTGTCTTTGCCCTTGGATGAGAAAGCTTGAGAACAGAGGTTTGCCTGTCTGTATGTGTGTGCATTTCTCTTCCTCCCCACTCTCTCCTCCATCTGTCTGCCAGAGGATTGGGCTCTATGCCATAGCTCTCTCTGGCCATCCTCAACAGATGCATTCTTCCCATTGTTTGCCAACACCTGCCTCTGCATTTCTCAAATTTTGACCTGCCCCTTGGTGCCATAATGCCTCAGTGATGTTCAGATTGGTAGACTGCCGACAGAAACCCACATTCGCTTCGCAAGACCACCGTGTCAACCGTTGCAACTGATTTTGCAAAACTTCTTTCCAAAACCGCCTTCCAGATTGAATTGTGGACCAGGCGGGGAGCGTGATTTGTCATCACAATTATTCATGCAGATCGAAAGCCGCGCTGAGAGCCTGCGGCTGGAGAACGTGGGCACCAGCGCGGCGGTGTTCAATATAGTACCTGTTGTGCTGCCCTGGGAGAAGGCGCCCCTGGATGCGCCGAGGGAAGTTCCTGAGTGGCTGGACATCTTTCCCATGTCCGCCAGGGTCGCACCCCAGGTGTGCTATTGTTTGCGTCACCCTTCCAAAAGCACGTTTTGAGCCTTAACTTGCAGGCTACTCCGGCAGGCAGGATGGGAGAAGGAGGGTGACTTTTGTAAGGGGGACCTTGAAGGAACGTACTCGCCAGGCTGTACACTGCAGTGAACAGTGATCTTCAGAACAAGCAATAATGTGACATCTTCAAGCCAGATACCTTTGAGGGGGTACGGAAGAGGTTCTGGGATACGATGTCACCTGCATTGTGCATTTTGCAATTTGCATCTGAAGCTGGAGATCATTTGGCCAGAGTGATAGTCGGAGGGAAGGGTTTTAGGCCCGAAATCACTGACAGTGACAGCAAGAGAGCTGCAACAAGCGCACGTATAACTTGCAGGCAACCCTTGAGATCAGCGTGTCTCTGGCGGTGCGGGAGTCAACATGGGCGCCGCGAGACAAGCACTGCCTGCTCAAGGTTCGGGTCGACCACGACTTTGCCGTTGGGGGCGAGCGCCAGGGGGGGAAGTCGCGTGACACCACCTTCACCATTATCTGCTCGAGCAAATTCTCGCAATAAGGCTCACCTGATGTGGACTTGTGGTCTCTCATAGCCGGAAACAACACCTTGAACAAGACATTCAATCGCTATTTAATTTTGCTTGACATGTGAAGCGGTTATTCTGTGCTGCTGCCTTGTTTGCTCTGGAATGGTCTCTGTTCTGGAACCATATGTAGACTACTTGTCTTTTGATATAATTTCTCTAACAGATATCTTGGACGTATGGGCCTTGTTGGCCGTAGTTAAGAGAGGCTAACAGAAACACAGAGAGGGAAGGCGATGTGTGTGGTGACAATTCTGGTTTGTATAGTTGTAAATAATGATTGTTTGTCTGAAACGTGTGAGCGAATGATACGGTTCAACGTGTGAATTATTCTGTCTGCAGTTTGCATCCCAGCAAGGAGACAGCTTTTAGCCTTGGCACTTTAATTTTCTTGTTCCTTCGGCCATGGCAAGTGACAATTGCAGAATCCCAGACACTCACACCTGGTGTTTGATTGAACTGCAAATAATAGGTCCAAATTTACCTGAGCCAGCAAACTCTTGAAATCAGCTCTTGGTTCACTCATCTCTTGCCAACACAGTACAGAATTGCAGACCAGCTCCAACGATAGTCTTCAACATCGTAAGGCAGCAGATCACACACTATATGCATAATCTCAGCATGATTGTCTAAATCCGCTTGTTAGTCCTCTTGTGCTCGGCACCGCCATTACTGTTAGCACAATTCCACTATTGTGTTACCCCATCTTTTCCCACCTGGGCTTGCCGCTGCTGGTACTTTGCCACTGAGTACCACACAGCGCCTGCAAGGAAGGAACAATGAGGGGGCCTGATCAATCAGTCAGCCTATTATAAGAACAGTCATGACACTGGCCAAAAAACCTTAGCAAGTTTGTGCAGTCCAGACCCATGCAGTCCACAGGATTTGAGACCTGCACATTTTTCTGCTAGCAATTGGTGACGCTGGAGAAAGGAGACGTCTCCTACCTGCAGTGTTCATGATGATGCCAGTGACGTTCAAGAATCCTGTCTCTACCCCTCCGAAAAACACAAAACCCAGTGCTGTGGCAAGAACCCCCTGCAGATAATAGAAATTCATGTTTTTGAGGATGCTTCGCCCGCTGAGTCTACCACAAACGGTGGTAGAGCATGTAGATCATCAGCCTTGATAGCTCAGCCGCATTCTGCAATATAGACATGCTGACGTCCGTGCAATGCAATGTATAGTGTTGTAAATTTTCCCACATCTTGACTGTTTCATAAGCCAAGTGATCCATCAAAGCCCGCGATTCTGGGCAGATAGACATTCAAGATTCAAACGGCTCGTGACTGGCAGCAAACGAAGCTTTCAACACTGCAAAAAGACTGATCTTCTAAAAATTCTGCACCTTCAGACTCCTGTCTCGCCATTGGTTTTCTAGTCACAGATTTCACCAAGATTTACAAGTGAGACCCCTGCCAAAGCTCAGGAAAGAGCGCAAAACCTTGAGCACTCCTACTATCGTCGTGCTGAGGGCGGAATTGTTGAGCGTGCACAGGAATTGGGAGAAATTCAGCAGCATCCCAAACAAGCCGCAGCCGAGCAGCATCGCCAAGAAGGCGAAGCTACCCATTTTGTGCGTGCAGGATGCCACCGCCGGCCCCAGCTTCCCACCATCCCCCGAGAGCCAAACCACCTGCAGCAAGCTTACTCGATGGACGAAGCCTGTTGAAAGTTCTTGACAGAATGCTGTAAGCATATCCTCTCTGCCAGCCCAAAGTGCAGACAGGGCCTCCTTTGGAAACGCTGCACCCACTTGTCAAAATGGATGGCACTGAATGACAACCTGGAAAAATCCCCCAAAAATTGTCCTCTGGGTCCCTCCCAAATTCAGCAGATTCCAGCCGCCCAGAAGGCATTAAGCCTGCAGTAATTTTGGAGCCTGGAGGGGAGAGGTTGGAGGCAGGCAAGGAGGAATCATGGAGCAGTCCTACCACTGCCAGACAGGGTATGCTCCATAGTGCGTTGTAGACCATCAGTTCACTGGTGCCGACATGCTTGTCGTGTCCACTGAACTCCACAAGCAGCAGGTAGGAGGCTTGCAGACAGCAGCTCAACAGGGCAAAGGTGTACCTGCACAATTCAAGGTGCGTCATGCCATGTCATTATGTGCGACAGCCACATTGCTCCATTCCCTCTTGACCCCCCAGCTTCAATGACATTCTGACAAGAGTGGGTTGTCAGAACACATGACCACATTCCGGAGAGATGGTACTCTCGAGGGACACCCATGAGCTTCCAGACCTATCCTACATGCTTGGAGTGCTTGAACTGAGTTTGCAAACTATGCTGATATTGCCGGCTCATCTAAGCCAAGAGATGGACAAAGTAGAAGAAGGTGCTCGTCTAGAACAACAAACAAGCACAGAAATCATTGCAAGCACTCCTCCCCCTTTCCCCTTTTCACAATGTGCAGCCAGGACCCACTGAATGGAGGGAGGGAGTCACCCTTTCAGGTCAAAGGAAAAGTCGCCCAAGCCTGCAATAATACATCCTCCCACCACCAGTCCAACTGACATTGCAATCGGTCGTGGCGGAAGCTCCTTCCGGATACACGACTGCACAGGGCAGGGAGGTCTCTTGATGCAATCCATGCCGGAATTGCCAGCATTTCATGCCATAACACAGCACAGGAGCCTTATCTTGCCCTACCGCAATGCAATGAAACATCCTTGAATACAGCCTGGAAGTACACGGGGGGATCAGGAGCATCCAAGCATATTGCCAAGAGGAGTAAAAAAAGGCTACCTTGATGATTAAAACCATCATTGGGGTCAATCTCTTGAGTATTCTGCAGGGGAACAGAAAGTGAGCCAGACTTCAGAAGAATTGTGCATGCTCCTGTGACAAGATTTCTGACCGTTGTTGAGATTGGCAAGGTTATATGCATTTATTTCTTGAGATTGGACAAGAGCAACAAGAATTCCGACACGCGCACAGGAAATTCTAGACTGAGCGTCATCTTGCAAAGGTCTAGGAGAAGGATGGGGCAAGGAAGGCTCACGAGTAGAACACTATGTTGAGCGAACTGAGGGACATAAGGCTGAATGCAACATTTGTGACATACAAGACTGTCACACCCAGGACTGAGACCGCCTTTTCCAGCGTGATGACTGGGTAGGTCAGGTACCCCGCTGCCTGCAAGATGCTGTATTTAGGCATCTCTTCATACATCTGCCACACTGAATTCAGCCAAGCTGTGCAAAATGTTTGGACTGTCACAGAAAATGTACCGACTGCACCGACTGCCTCAAGTGAGACCGAGATCAGGCCGGTGTCTTTGATAGAACGAGAGGGGTCAGTGACAGGCCAGCGTGTTATGCAAGTAGTTTACTCCACCCCCTCTGATTGCAACCACCCAAATGTATGCTTGAAAGGAAGAAGCACGGCAATTGCAAATTGTAATTTGTCTAAATTGCTGTAGGGTACCTTGATGGAGGGTAACACTATGAGGGCCAGGCACATCTGGTTGAGCAGCAAGACATTGCTGAGGGGGAACTCTCTCATGGCGCCCTTGTTCACAAAGTTCATTGATATTGCCACCGTCCCGTACATACACGCCGAGAACACTTGCATGGCCAGCTTGCCCCTGATGAGGGCCCCTGGCTTCTTCTGCGCCTGCAAGAGAACAAGATGTGTGTGACAGTGGTCTATGAAATGCACACATGCAAAAAATAATCATCGGTTTTGTACTTCTGACAGCATCACCTCAACGTCCATCTTGGCCCACTTCCAAGCTTAGTAAATACCCCAACGCAAGTTTGTTCTACATCACTGCGGAGTGAAAGAGCAGAGGGTGATCCGCACGATTGAGAAATCGTTCAGCGGGAGAATAGAGCGTTCAGAGTTCAAGTTCAGAAGCTCTTGCAAATTATGCACAGAAGATGATCAATGCACGGAGATCCAGCTTTCCCTCTGGCCCCGGGGCTCGCCCCTCAAATTCAATTGTGGGAAGGTCTGTTGTGCTTCGCCCTCTTGCCATTCTAGCGGTCAATTCTTCTTCTTCAAGACCAGACGCTATATCTAGAATAAATATCACAACACAGTAGGAGTCGTGACGTCTATCTTCGACCTTCGTAGATATTGATTCAAGCCATAAAAGCTGTGCAGACAAGACTGGTGAATAAAGTAGTGAAATTCACGCGATGCCAGCAGTCAAAGCGATACTGCCTCTCAGAGAGTCCAGCAACACGCCTTGGTTCTCCAGATACAGGTGAATTTTTGCAAAGCCGGGCTCTCAAGAGCATGCTGCTTCATGCAAAGGATGAGGATCTTCATACAGACGAAAGATCTAAGTTTGCAAGCCTCTGGTATCCACAGGCTGCTTTGGAGGGGCTGCTCCTGGGACCCCTTCCTTGCACCCTGCAAGGGAGGCTTTGCTGTCGCCAGGATTGCGCCACAGAGCTACTCATGCACAGACATGCTCCCTGATGTACCAGGTGTGTCGCCCTTCTTTCAGCAGATGGCACGAATCTGACACTGAAGGTTCCTGACAATGATGCTCATCAACCATCTTCGCTGCCAAATGATTGCAATACAATTCTGAAGCTGACTTGACTGTGTGCAGGTGTGTATGAAATGGCCCTAGTGAAAGGCAAAGACTCAAAGCGGTAAGGCCCCGGAGACATCTTTAGGGAGCATTCAAATCCAGCATGAGCTGGTTATTTAAATTGCATTCCTGAATGTACAAATTCAGGGTGGGTGGGTTGTTGGGGGTTTGGGTTGTGCTGTGAGCAAATGCTGCACTCTTGGCTTCGAGGATCAATGTCAAGGAATCAAGCCAGAACAATGAGATCTCTCAATGCCATCTCACAATTCAGCCATGCCGTTCCATTTGCCAATGTTGCATTGCAGCCGGGG
>QAXI01000408.1:494211-520709 GCA_004335615.1 Chloroidium sp. JM
GGGGATATGTACGTTTGCTGGATCCAAAGGGAGAGAAGGGGTTCTTCACTGTTGAAGGCAAGAGGCGAGGGGATGAAGAGGTATTTGTGTGAGAAAGCATGCATGATGCATCCGCAGGGAAATCCAGGGACAGCGAGAATGTGGCCTACTCTGCTGCCCCGTCCAAGTCAGGGGATATGTCCACGGCGGCCAGCCAGAATCTGACGCTGCGCCCTGGGGCGGGGTCTGGGGTCCTCACCGGCAGCTCCTCCATGGAATCGCAGCCCAGCTACGGGGGTCTGCGGGCTGTTGACGTGAGGAGGGAGACGGGGTCCATAGACAGTCGGATGCCCCATCGGAAATCCTGGAGCAAGTCATGAGGGGGCATGTTGCTCCAGCAGTGGATTGCAAGAGCATGAAACCTCGTACTTCCTTCACCAAAGTTCAGGTGAATTAAGATGACGTGAGAAGCATCAGAAAGGTCAGCTTGTGTCTCCACATAAGGAAGTAAACCATTCGGCAGGAATGCTTATGCATGTCAGCAATGAAGGGCTCTATGCTGACTGAAGTACCTATTCCCTTGTCATATCGACATTGTAGACCGTAATATTTAGGCCATTGCCAAGCGAAAAGCTTGCAGCCTCAATAATTTCCCAGGGTAATGTTTATATGCATACAGAGTTAGTTGGTCATACGGAGAAGGGAACAGGATGAATCATGACAAGTGACAGCAGGAGATTATAATCACAGGTGACCTTACTGCCATGTAGACTAGTATTCTCTCAAAGAATTGATTCCTTTGTCCATAACACGGTTCGCCACTGTGTTTAATTGTGCGGTCATGCATGAACTCAGCGATAGGAGGACATCATTGTGCTGACTGAAATCTAGGTTGCAATTCAATACATGTTTGAAGCCAGGACTGGTCAAATTGCTTAGAAGTTGTCAACAGTGACGATGCCATGACTGAAATAAATGCATTATTTGCAATTGCATGAAGCCTTTGATTCATCTTTGCCTCTCAACCCTGCTGCAGCATATCACTTACTGCAGATGGTTTCCAAAGTGCTGCACAACTTCCACACTGTTTTACCTTCAAATGCTACTCTACTGCATGTAAAACCACTGACAAAGGGATGAAAGCGATCACAGATCTTCAAATGCACAATGCGCACTTCTGTTCTGTTGCTTAGCGTCCGCTTACAATAAGCTCAGAATTCTAAAGTTAAATTCCCTACTTAACAGTATCTGAGATATCAGCATTGGTCAGGTTCCAGCGTTTCTTATCATTGATCATAAAAACAGTGTGACTCCTGACGCTTCTGGGATACATCCCCATAATTATTCCCACTCATGCCGGACCTATAGAAAGCTGAGCTTACTGATAGTAAGGGCCTTTTACTGCACTGCTGGCCTGTGAAAACACGATAGTCTGATCAGTGGGAAAAGCTTATTGCAAAGCAGGGGGTGACTTCACCAGATCACACCATATTGCTCTGGTAGATTCTGCAATAATTAATCCAAGGAGAGATGGTGTACGAGTGTTTGCTTGCCACAACACACTACAGATGTGTGCTTTGCCACAATACAGCGTTTGTCTGTGGAATATACAAGAGGACATGCAGCAGGAAATACGAGTATTAAAGACCTAGCTTGAATTGACGTATTCACCGACTAGCACCAGGTGTATGGCAGAGCATAGCTGATGTCGGCCTCTGTCAGCCCAGGAGACTCCTTGGAATGCTGCAGAGAAAGTGTGCACGTCAGCTAGCAGCTACTGTCAGGTAGACTGACCAATGGAAGGAGAGATGCCTACCCTGGGCATTTGCAGGGATACAGGACATCTCCTTGAGTGTGAGCATATGCATGGGCGACTGATTTGTCGTCACATCATGCAGTAGCTGATGAGATTTCCAATCAAGCAAGTTCATCCTTATTGACTGTCGCAGGAATGGATCCAAAGGCCTGCTGGCCTATCTTGGAGATCAGAACATGGGTGCGGGCAGGAACCTGAATGCCAAAAAAGCTCAAGGTCTCTTCTGGAGACTGGCACTTGACCAGCTCTGTCAGAACGCCGATGCTGTGCTCCGAAAGGTCAGCCATGTCCAGATAATCGAAGGTCTGCAGCAGTCCAGGTCAGGCCTGACATCATCAGGGGACAGGATGCATCTAAGCAAAGCCTTGCACGAGGCCCACTGCCGCGTATATTGCGAGAAAATGCTGAAAGCATTCCTCTTACACACCTCCCAAGCATCGGCTACATCGGCAAGTCATTGGTCCCCCGGCATGCGCACCATAGGTACCCTTCCCTCATCTGGCAAGCATGTTCAGGCTGTCATTCAGGGTGAGCATTTCGGGCTGACCGTGGTGAGGCGAATGAACTTCTCGTCCCACCGCAGGAAGATCAGCATCTCCTCCAAGGTCAGCCTGGTTGCACTCAACCTCCCCACCCCCTCTCTGTGCTGCATCTTCTTCTCCCTGGTGCACAGCTCCAGGGCTTCCTCCAGAGCGTCCAGCTGCTTTTGGCTGAGCAGTATTGTGGGATTACCACCGACTGCAGAGCCGAACGTAGGTCAGTAACAGCGATGTTTAAGCAAGCGACCATCCCATTACGATTCTGAGTAATTCTGCAACACGAAATGGCAGCTCACCGGCAAGCGCGCTTTGGAGGACTCCGGATCTTGAAGTTGATGCTGCGCTCAATCGTACTTCGCAGCGGGTGGATTTAACTGACACATCTTGGCAGTTTGGCTGCCTCATCCCTTGAATGAGAGCTTTGTCGCAATTACAAGCATGTAATGCAATTCAATCAACCTCGCAAGAAAGACCGGAAAACAGGTAACCGACTCAGTCGTTGTTCGGCTCCTTTATCGGTTTTAGTAACGCTGACGAAGCCTGCAGTTTAGTGCAGCTTTAGTTCTCTTAGTCACTCTTTAAGTGGGGCATTGGTTACCCTCTGATCCTACTTTTCATTGCGAGATTTTTTTCTGAAGTCCGTTCTCCTCATGATTGGTTGTGCCCGAGAAGGTCTGAATCTTGGCAGCTGCCGTGTCTGGGCGTTCACGCAGTGAAGAAGAAAGGAAAAATAGTGATTCTCTCTCTCGCTCAGGTTAGACCATCCGTCCTATTCCCCTTCACAGAAGTTCCACACGAGAGGGGCGCAACTTAAGATATGTCAACGAACAGTAGTGCTATCGAAGGGCGTCTGAGCCTATAGAAGTGCTCAATAGAAGCGTAGTGGAAGTAAAATCTTAATGCCGCTTACAGATCTGGATTGGGCCTGCAGTGGCTCTCAAACATCACGGGAAGGAGACAAAAGGCAGTAGACCACTCTTCCAAGAACTCTGAGAATGAGTTCCATCAGCCACATAGGGGGGGTGGGCGCTTCGAATTCACCCACCGGAAGCATCGACATCACAACAGATGGCCAGCTTAACGGCGATCTCACCACCATGTGGCTGCTGGCAAGTCTGCTCTTACGATGATCAGTCTTGACTGCTTCCTATCCTGCATCGTCCAACCTGGCCCTGCATCGGCCAATCTGGCCCTGTGACAAGCAAGGCATCCGCCTCGGCTGGTTGATTCACTCCGGTCCAGTAAATAGATTCCTTATTCCTTGCACAGATTTCGGTTGGTATTGATTCAGCATGCACCTGGCCAAAGGTGCAGCATGGCCAGATCATCTCAAAAAGCTTGTTTGCCTTGATCAATGCTGAACTTTGCTCTGCTCATGTTGGGCAAGACATCGTTTCTTGACGTGCGCCACTCTGACCATTCTGCAATTTGCAGATTGCGGGCACGATGGTATTCTTCATGCAAGGTGGCTTTGCACTATTTGAAGTGAGCCACTCCCTTCACTGTATGTCAGCTTGGAAGCCAAGCATCTTGTGCCTGATCAGTGCTGCCCCCTTCCCCTTGAACTTCTGGCAGTCCAATATGCCTCACTCAGTGCGTTTCCTTGCAGGCTGGTGGGGTGAGGTGAGTATATACTGGTGCCAATGGTCAAATTACAACCTACTGCACTCCAGAGAAGGGTTGCATGTAGGTTTGCATGCGTTTTGGTTGCTTGTAGATCGATCAAAGATCATCCATCTTTATTGACAACCAGCAGTCTTCCGTTAGAGATCGACCTTGCTGATGCAGGCAGAAGAACACAGCCAACATTATGCTCAAGAACACGGTATGCTGCTGCTATAATTGTTTGATTGGACACATAGCTCGTTTCGTTCAGGACATGATTTTCAGGGTGAGGGTTTGGAGTTGCGCATGGGCTGGTGAGCTCAGCAAACGATTTCAAACACTCCTGTTGCAGGTGAACACTTGTCTGGCGGCGATCTGCTGGTACATATTGGGACAGGTGACCCACAACCCACATAAGTCTACGTGTCCAGTCTTGGTGGTTGTATGGAAGGAGCAGGCTTTGCTCAACTACGATCCCCCTCTGATGCCCTTTTGCCCAGCATCAGAAGCACTGTTCCTCACTGCCTTGTTCCTTGGCAAAGCGTGACGCTCGGCTGGCCGTACAGGGCTTCTCATACGGGTCCTGCACCGCCGGGAAGAACCCGTTCATCGGTGTCAACAATTTTGCTCTGTCCCTCGAGTCGACTAGTCCGGTGCTGTACATCTCATGGTGAGTCATCATGCCATTCTTTGTGTGAGGGGGTCTCGTTCCAGAATCTATCTCTGGGTCCCAGTCCCTTCTTTATGGGTCTCCTCTGTGGACCAAGGGAGCGAACAGGGGACTGCGGGTTGTATTGAGGACTTGTGTAGAGAAAAGCGTGGTTGAGGAGAGCGTGAAGCACATGGTCAAGCTCTTGAATGATTCCTTTGCCTGCAGGTTTTTCTCTTTTGTGTTCTGCGCCGTTTCAGGTAAGTCTCCGCCAGTGAAGATGAACGATGGATCTTCATCAGAATGGAGGTCATTGCAGGCTCACCTCACAGAGTTCAAATACGACGATATCATGGTGTTTTGGGGGCAGGCTAGGATGACTCGCTTGGTGGCAACAGACCCCTCGGCAGACATCTCTAAACGTGCTAGTATTCCTAGGGCAAAATTGGCGTCTGTATAGCATTGCCACAGAATTCATCTGTGGTCGTTACTCACGCCTTGTTTGCCTTGTTCCAGTGACCATTCCCTCTGGAGCTCTGGCAGAGAGGTGCCAGTTGCGGGCGTACGTGATGTATACCATCGTCCAGGTGCGTTGCTGGGAGGAGGGCTTGTGCATAAGTAAAAGCACAGCAGAAATCTGATGGATGAGCATCGAAAGTGGGGTGTGAGAAGCGAATGGTTTGGAAGCCAAACCGAGATGGACTTGCAAGAGTGTTCGTTGGGGAAAATTTATTCTTTGAGATAGTGAAGGCCCAAGTCAAAATGCCGGTCTTTCCATCCTGTTGTGAGACTCGGGCATGCTCAAGGCTCCACCTACGAATCAGTAAGAATTGACAGGGTGAACTCTGATTCATCGCTCTCTATTGTGCAGTCCTCCTGGACATACCGTAAGCTCTCTGCCCTCTCCAAAACCTGTGTAGCTTTGGGTTGCAGGCACACACCGAAAGCCATAGCATTGCCGAGCTTTCATGCTGATGATTGTCACTTCAAGAGGCAAAGTCTAAGAAACCCATGCCCACGTCTCAAATCTGTTCGCTGAAACAGCAGACAGATCCACCCCATTCATGCACAGTGTAATGACATTTGTCAAGATGTGGATGTATGTGTGCAGCGGTGATAGTGCATTGGGTGTGGAGTCGCGCCGGCTGGCTCAGCCCCTTCAGGTCTGCTCTGCAGGACTCGCCGAAAATCTCCTTGGCCAGATCCTTATGTGTTGGTGGTCGAATTTTTGGAGATATCACAGTAAATTCTACCGGACCAGTGGCTGTTGAGCATCTCTGCTTTGTACTTCACGCAATGCCTCGTGTTGCAGGCAGGACTGCACCTCACAGACGCTGACTCTCACCTTCCCTGGATCCTTTGGACTGGTTGATTATGCTGGCTCAGGAAACGTGAGCCCATCCTCCTGCAAAAGCTATCCAAGTCAGCCTGCTGCCTGTGAATCTGTCTTACTGCCTCCTGGAGGACATGCCTGCTTGAGAGCGGCTGCATTGTTCACAAAACTGGAGGTGGGAGTTTCAAAGCCAACGGTCGTCCAAGAACGTCAGTCGATTGAGTTGCTCTCCTATGATGCAGGTCCACATGACAGGTCCCCCCCCTCAGCCTTTGTGTCTCTGGTCTTTGTGCAAGATGTGTATATTTGCTTTCCTGGCTGGCTGAAGATTTTGTCGCTGTAGCCTTGCCTTTCAGTGCTGACGGTCGTGCCTCAATCTCCTGATATTCCCCTGGTAATAATATGCCCTGATAATTGTCAGGGGGAGGGGCTGCTTTGGTGGGGGCATGGATGCTGGGACCTCGCTTGGGCAGGTTCGGTCCCAAGGGATCAGGACAGATCTTTGGGATGGATGGCTGCAGCAATAGCAACAAGGCGACCCCCCCCCCCCCCCCCTCCCTCTTTCTCTCCCCTCCTGGCCCCTGGCCTCCAACCCCTTTCTGAATCACCAACAAGCGTGT
Source organism: Chloroidium sp. JM (assembly GCA_004335615.1). Classification (NCBI taxonomy): domain Eukaryota; kingdom Viridiplantae; phylum Chlorophyta; class Trebouxiophyceae; order Watanabeales; family Watanabeaceae; genus Chloroidium; species Chloroidium sp. JM. The sequence goes on from QAXI01000408.1 coordinate 500,753, forward strand.
CACAGTCTTAAAGTCATACTTTCTGCCATGCTCAGTGAAATTATGGTGTCATATCGATTGTCTTTTGTAGCCCAATTTTGATGACACCTTGATGACACTGCTACCTGTGCATGCAGGTCCTAGGCTGCATGATCCTCTGGCTTGGATGGTACCCTTCTTCTCGTTTGCTCCCCCCCTTCTTAGTCCTTCGCACTTGTGGATTGATCTGTATCATACCTGTCCAGTGCTGCTTTCATCAAGCAATTCCTGCGCAGCTTCACGGCGAAGCTGCTGCCAGGCACTGTCATCTGCTATCCCCACCATGAAAGCCTTCATTGTTGCCACCACAGAATGTGGGCCCTCTGTTGAGCCTGAGTCTATCTGTGCAGGTACTTCTTCAATGCAGGATCTGCAGGTTGACCTCCTGCTTGCCTCCCATAGCACTCACTCCCCCATCCATCGACAATTTGTATTGCATGTGGACGCAATCTGCAGCTACTCTAGCATTCTGTCAATCAGAAATCTCCCAAAAATTCACAGTATCGGAAATGGCAGGCAAAATGCGTCAGAGGAAAAGCATGAGTGGAGAATCTGACATGGCACAGACCTGTCCCCATGGCACATGAGGCTTCCAATCTTGGGACGCAGGGCTGGGAAGTATGCGACTATCACAATCACCCGATAGGCACCGATTTCATAAGAGGCTGCAGCACAGGGCACAGGGCATCCTTTGAGCGTCTAGTTTCGTCTCCAGAGAGGCCTGTCGCAGTGCTGCTTCCCGTGATGGGTTGTCCATGTCCTGCAGGCTGCCTGTACGGGTGCGCCTACGTGGAAAGCCTGATAGTGGTCAACACCACCCTGTCGGCGGCGGCGGCTGCCCTCACAGTGTTGCTGCTGGAGACGTGGAGGGGCGCCCCGGGCAACATCGCCCAGGTCCTGAACGGGGTGCTGTCTGGTGAGCATCCTCGTTTTCTGCCTCCTCGTCCCCAGCCTGAGGAGCTGATTCGCTCCTATTACGGTTGGTCAAGCTTGGAATGCATAAACTCACTGCATACTCCCGCTGCTTTAAAACACACAGGTCGTTGAGTTTTGTGGACAACCAGCCCCTCTTGTTCCTCCCCTCACGGACCCCATGCCCTCTTCAACAGCCTCTGCTGTTCAAACGAAACAGGGCAAATCTGACATCTAATATAGGGCTGAGATTATGGGTCCACCCTGCCCCCTCCTTGTAACGCCGTGCAGTCGACGACACCTGGAACTCAGGGAACTGGCTGCCGCCGCAGGGCTGGTGGGTATCACATCTGCGTGCGCTGTGGTGCAGCCGTATGCAGCTCTGTGCATTGGCATCGTGTCTGGCGGGGTCTACGTTGTCAGCAGCATGTTGCTGCAGGTGTGTCATCTTGCACGCACTGCCCCTCACTGAGTGAGCTTGAGATTGCGTGTTGCTGCCTGTAATGAAAATCCTGCCGCTCACCAAGTAAGCTTGCCCATAGTTTCCTAACGATCGCCAAGGCGCTCCTGCTTTGGATGCATCAGACGTTGCCGTAGTTATTGTCCACATGGCAAATCCCTTTGAGGAATTGGCAGTTGCAAGTGCCTTCAAGTAGACCTTTTTAGAACTCTCACTTTTGAGAATGAATGAGGACTTATTGAGGGTGTCGTTCTAGTTGAGGCCTTTTGATATTTGGATGGATGTCCTTTCATACCCCCTCCCTTTGGGGATCAAAGCCATCAAGGCATTCTCCATAAGACTTTTCAAAAAAAAGGCTTTCGACTGAAGTGCATGAGAGGCGGTTTGGTAGTTTTGCATGTGGTGCCGATTCGGGAAGTGATGCGTGTGAGCGCTTCCTCATTGCTTCTTGTCTGCAGATGATGCGTGTGGACGACCCTCTGGACTCCAGCCCTGTGCACTTCTTCTGCGGCTGCTGGGGCCTGCTGGCCCCCGGATTCTTCGCAGTGCCCTCCCTCATGAACCTGGCCTACCGCCAGGGCAGGGACGGCAACGACTTTGCCGGGGTGTTCTACGGAGGCTCAGGAGTACAGCTTGGGGTTCAGGTCTCCCCCCCCCCCCGTTTTCCCTGCCTTGTCACCGCACATCTCCGGCCTCATAATGACGTTTCCCCTCCCCTTATCCTTACCCAACTCCCGCCACAATCCCCCCCAGAACTGAAACAAACCTGCGTGTCTGGCGCTTTTTCTTGATTCTCTACCGCCTCCCCATTTCCTGGGAAGCACATACTCCAGAAAACAATCATTCCGAGCACATATGGCATGTGCAAAACCCTGTGACCCAAGGGTGACTGCTCCGTTCCTGCTGCCCCTGCATCAAGATTGGAATCGGATATCATCATCACATCTGGCTTGAACATGCGGAAATGCGGCAGCGTAGTCTTGTGGACGACAGGGTTCTGCAGAAACATCCCTGCATCTTCTGCCCAGGCAACTTGCATGTACTTATTTGCACCCTCGGGGGCCCTCAACCACCCCTGCCCCTGAGCCCCTGGTCTGAAGTGCGGTCTTGCATGACGTACTGTGTGGCATGTTTGCAGCTTCTGGGCGTCGTGGTGATCTCGGGCTGGACGGTGAGCATAAACCTGGCGCTGTTCTGGGTCCTACGCAGGGTCGGCTGGCTCAGGGTCAGCCGAGAGGTTGAAGAGGAGGGCCTGGACTTCTCACAGACTGTAGGCACAGGTGAGCTTGCTCATGCTTGGCCGCCCTGCACTAGCTTTCAATGTCAAACACTGAAATGTTGGCATAGCGCAACCTTTGTAGGGTACAGTTTTAACTCCTCTGAATGGTACCCCTAGGTGACCAATTTGCATAGTCAATTAGAGGGGAAAGTCTGTTACAGGATATAGGACATGCTGAAGATCCTGAGATTGGTAGCACAGGCAGCTGGTCACTGAAGGGAGAAATTCTCTTACAAGGATAATCATCTAAAGGAGTTGATACTGTATCTGTGTCAAGCAGCTCAGCTAGTGTACCACTGCAGGCAGCATGGCCCTTCCCCGGACCAATGTTCTGGGAAAATTTGGCTTGCCCTGCACATGACTGGGGTGGGATGGCACCTCCAGGGGCCCCAGCCTCCAGATCTTGCTCCCGTGAGGAGTCAGGGTATTCATTTAGAGCTATGATAATGTTCTGCTCGAGTGGCGAGTCTGTCTCCACCCACCTGGCACACAACCGAGCCTGTTGTGGTGTCCTAGCCCTTCTGAGTTCTGGCTGCTGAATTCAGCAATGTTGTTTAATTATTCTGTTGGAGTGTGGCAGCGTCATGCTGCCCGCACCTCATTCTTGGCTATCTGGGAATGATCGCTTTGTTGGCTTTGGGTTCATACTTAGGTACTGGCATTGAAAACCCTACGCGAACATTTCCTGCAAGGATTATGAGATTTTGCTACAAATTGTTCCGGCTTGTTGTTGACACTATGTAGAAGGGCTTACAGCAGCAGGGAGTGGAACGCAGAATCCCTGTTTACAGGTTTGCACCTTGGAAGCTTTAGGTGTGGTTCTACTGCTAGATATGTGGAGTACTCAGAGCAAGATAGGAAGTAGGAAAACACAGGTGAAGTATTAAGTAGTAGGCAGCCTCCTATGTGGCCAGGCCAATTTGCAATTTTGGAGGGTGAAGATGAAGGACCATATTAATGACTTGAATAATATCTATAAATTCATACATCATGTGTGATTATTTTCTTCCCAGGTGGATGATAAGCGGTGTTCAGATTCGTAGGACAGCCGAGGTATCAGCCAGTGCTGGCAAGTAAAATTATCATCAAAGACTTCTCCTTACAGCATGGAAAGCTAACACATCCACCACTGCTCCACACAGCGCTGTGTTGTCATGGCAAGTTTGCACATGGTGGAGGTGTCGGCTTACTTCCAGTGTTTTGTAACAAGCAACGCCAACCTCAGGAACGCTTCAAAGCAACTGCCATCATACCTGCCATCATACTACACCTTTCCCAATCAGCGAAAACCAGCCTTGAATCAGGCTGCCAGCAAGCAGGACCTGAACAGAAATTAGAGGTAGATGTGTACCCTCAGGACTGGTAGCTGCACACTGCAGAGCAATACATACTTTGACGCCTAAGGTTGCTATCGCAAGTGCAGTTCAAGTACTATCAAACCTTGCAGTGAAACATGGGTGTGGTGCCCCTCTGCTGCCGGATAAATGCAGTCACTGCACCACAGAATGTGCTTGTAGTCCACGCTCCTGCACTGGGCATTTGTACCACAACTGGAACCCATGCTGTCACGACCAAAACTGTGTCACCAGGTCGAACAGCAGTGGGTCGTCTTGCGTGGTAGACACAACCACCATCACAATATGACATATCAAACTGCTTGCCTGATCATCTTTGTTCCTCGCGTTGCCACATCTCTGTGGCACATCAAAACACACCCCTCCCATACCAAGAATATAGTCCTGAAGGTGTAATACACCAAAATCCACACAATGGCCAATACTAAGCTTTCACAAGCAAAACGACCAAGGGGTGGCCAGGACCCGTGCCCAATTGTGTGCTCCAGCTACCTGCCTTGTGAACATGGCCCAAGTGACAAAACCTGCCACACCTGCAGGCAGCTTTGAGCTTCGTAGTAATCGGTCACAGTGGTCCGTCACCAATGCAAGAAAAATTGGAAAACCCAGTGGCATGCTCGAAGCCGATCCTGCCCTCCCAATGTACAGTCACGCAGAGCCGTTCTCGGGCCCTAACGCCCGGCCTGTCAGCCCACATGAACCCGCTTGGCTGGGTGACATCCGGACTCCCCGGAGAGTGACTCATTCCGAGGCCGAACAACCCCCTTCCCCCCCCCTGCCCCTGTCCCCCCCATACCCTCGGAGGGTTTCTCGGAGGACATAGACGGCACGACCGCCGTGCCCTCGTCCCCTGTGTCGCCGGCTTCGGGCTGGGGATAGGGGTCCCGCATCTCGGGGGTGAGTGCGGCCCGCGCGGCTATTGCGCCCTCTGCGGCTCCCCTCAGCGCAGCCGCGCCTGCACGCTCCCCCTGCTGCTGGGGGGTGTCTCCGTCTTCCCCGGTGTCTGCTGCTTCTGGCTGCACAACCGACTTGGGTTTGGGCATGTCATGGTGCTGTGTCGACAGGGGGAGAGGGGTAAGCAGTCCAGTGCCTTGGCTCACGCTGTGCACAAATAACGGACAGTGATGCACATGGGTGGCCTTGGATTGATGGAAGGCCTGCTCTCCAAGAGATAGCCTTGATGGGAACCATGTCTGAAGAGCAGATGCATTTGTTTGCAAACCGTATGTGCACACAGAAAGTCGAGAAGTTCCCTGGGGAGGGGTGTCCCTCTGGTTCTGAAGAACAGGCTGCAGGGCCAAATCTTGAAATCGGCACTAGGCTGGATTGCCAGGGTGCAGTTGTAAGTCTCCTATCTAATTTGTTGAGTCTATCAGATTCTTCCGATGCCAACATGGTCTGCCTCCCTTATTCAGGTACAATTCTTTATCACAGAGATGTGCCTTTTTTTGGATGGAGGCCTTCCCTTGATTGGCCGCTAGCTTGCAAGTAGCCCTGCAGGCTGAGGTCTTGGCATTTTGGGCAAGCTTCTGCAAAAAGTAGCTCGAGGTGGGGGGGGGGGACCTGAGGTTCCGCCATGGAGGCTGCCAGGGTGTCCTGTATGACCTGGGCCGCCATCTGCAGGTGCTCCTCGCTTTCCTCGATGGAGATCACGGGGAAGGGGTATGTCACTCCAAGCTCCACCCCCGCGTCCGCCAGCACCTGATCCGGAGCCTCCCACGGCCTGCAATCCATCCCTCGTGAGCATGCGTTAGTGCCCCTTCCCATGCTGCATTCCAGCTCTTCTGGCCGTGTCATCTGTTTCAAGGCAGGTGGATTTGGGGTGCGTCCCTGAATCGATACCCCCCTTGCTTGCCCCTATGTTTTACTGTTCGACCGTGGAAAATGCAATCTGCACCGATTTATAATTGCACGATGTCAAGGTGAAGCTGGCTGACTCTTGGGGTGATGAGTACAAGACGGCACGTGATTCAGGCGTGGAGGGCGGAGGGGGACGGACTTGTGGATGTATTTGACGGGCAAGCGAGCCAGGGCGGGCAGCCACTTGCGCACGTAGCTGCCATCGGGGTCGAACTGACCGGCCTCCACAATGTCCCGCATCATGTAGTCAAAGGGGTGGGCATCTGCAGAAGCAGGCCACAATCCATGGAATGCTGAGTTGTTTCATGTGGCTCTCTGTTTTGTACATGCCATGGACGGTAATGTTCTCTCCACTGTGGATGTCTGGGGAAGGAACGTGCTGTGATATGGAAAGGTGGCGGGGCGCTGAGTCTTAGTAGGAGACAGTTCGAATCCCACCGACGCCCATGTCAGGGTTTATGATGAGTTTTTGCACCCCTGCGTTGAGGAAAGCTGTCCTTTGCAAGGCAACGCTGTGTACCCCAAGGAGAAGTCACTAGCTTCTGCGGAATCAAGCGGTTGTGCAGTCTGCCCCCAACATGCCTCACACGCTCTGTGGCCAAGCTCAAAGAGTTCAGACGCCTCAGCTGCCATCACATCAAGATCACTACCTTTTTCCAGCATCCTGATCGAAATGGTCCACCTCTCCCCACACCCTCCCCAAGGCCCCAATCTCCCCCCCCCCCGTTTTCCCTGCCTTGTCACACCCTTCCCCTCCCTTTTCCTGACCGAACCCTCGACCCCCCCCCCCTTCTTCTCTCCCTGGCCACATCCAATCCCCCGGTGCCTTACCGGCCAGGCAGCCCGAGCAGTACTGCCAGCCCAGGGCGTCGCACTCCAGGTCTGCATCCAGCAGGCAGTCCCAGTAGTGCTTCAGGCCCCACTGCCACGGCAGCAGCAGGTTCTTGACCAGGAAGCTGGCGCAGATGACGCGGCTGCGGTTGTGCAGCCATCCCGTGCTCCACAGCTGGCGCATGCTGGCGTCAACCATGGGGTACCCCGTGCTGCCTTGCCGCCACGCCTGCACATGGGGGCACTCCCATCAGCCCACGCCAACAGCAGCCTGGAGGGTCTGAGGCTACTATCCTACCCCACACGAGGGCTGTTCCCATCAGGGTTGCATTCTTGGGCTGTGGGTAGGGGGGCGGGGCTTGTATCGGATTCCGGATTGGGGGAGGAGGGGGTTGGGGAATGCATTGATTTGCAGGCTTGGTTACGCTTCTGACAGGGGTCTGCAGAATGCATGATGTCGCTGGCTTGGATTCGAATGTGGCTCCTGCATGATGGAGATGGCAGGACTGCTTTGCTGTGTCCATAGTCTCTGCTGAGGATCTGCCTTGGGGCTCATAAACGATCTGCTGGAGCTTCACCTTGAAGTGGCGGTGGTTGAATTTCCAGGGTGCAGCCCTGAGGTGCTCCAGCAGGCTGCGCTCATGGGTGAAGGGGAAGTGGAAGCTAAGGTAGCGGCTGTACTCCCGGAAGGCCATCTGGCGCAGAAACTCGTGGCAGCTGGCCGCCTGACTCGGCTCCTGCGTCTCCCTCTGCTTCACCTGCACCCAGCACTTCCTTTGCCCAGTGCAAGTTTTGATTTGAAGGCTCTATCACCTCTCCAGGTATGGTACATGCGTAGCCCTGCCTATGGGACATTCTGGGCTGGGGGGAGTTGGAGGATTGACAGAACGTAACAGAACAGGCTTCTTCCATCGAGAATCCCTCGACAGTATTCATCGCTCACTATGTTGACTTGCTGGATTCAGCTATGTTATACAACCTGCTACAGTATGACCCATGTTGTAGGCAGGTTCACACCTGCACAAACCCTGGTCAGCGCGTTCCCACCCGTTTTTGGGGTCTTCTTGGCCTTCATGTCCTGTGCATATCCACTGGCTTCCAGCTTCCATCCCTTCTCTCCATCCCAACTTCTCCAACAGCCCACCCTCACACAGTCCCAGGCCTGGAAGCTTGGGACGACTCCTCACCACGTAGTAGATGAAGCGCATGCTGAGCTCGCCGTAGTGTATGTGTGGCGACAGGAAGGAGGTGCTGTTGCGGTCTGTCTTGCAGCGGTCGGTGCTGAAGGTGGCCAGCCGCTCCTGCATGAACTTCTGGAAGACGGTGAAGGAGCCCTTGCCGCCTGGGGTCCACTGCGCGACACACGCGGAGGGATCAGATGGTTCTGGTGGGTTTTGAGGGGAAATGAAATGCAGGGAATTCACGGCTTTGCAGTGATCTGCCCCGATTGCGTTCACCCCAAGAGTTTTATGAGCCGCGGATTGTGGATGCCCAATGCTTTGCCAGGGAATGGAATTGGATGAGGCGAAGCAAATGCCTGATCGTGATGCATGGACATTCTGTGCGAGGCTTGGTGATCGAGACTGGAACATCCGAACTTGTTTGCAATGCTACAGGCAGGGCCACACTTGAGACAGTGATGACGAGGAATGGCGTACAGGCTGTTACAATTCTGAGCCAAATCCCCACCCAACCTCACTGCCACATGCCGTGTCCTTTCCATTTGTAGCCCCTAGATCTCCTTGCAAAACGTCGCCAGTCCCCACCACTCCCTCAACTACCTCCACCCCGACATGCTGCATTCCTCATCAGCTTCCAGGACACTGTTACCCGCATACAGACTTGCTGAATATGCAGCAAACAGTGGCAGGATTGTATGTGTAGCTCACGCTGTGATGCAGGTGCTCCCCAGACATGCTCTCCCCCTCAGTCAACAGCCCCAGCACATCCTGCTTGAGGGGATCGATGCCAGGAGGGAGGTCTGGCATGCGATCAGGCACTCGCAGCACCTCCCTTGGAGGGTAGTCCATGTTCGACATTCTGCATGCATCAGAACCGCTCAGCCAGAGTCGCTCAGCCAGGTATGGAGGTCACTGCATCTAGGTGCGTCATTCCACGATACCCTCCCTCCCTATTAGTCCTTCTAGGGAATCCAGATACCTTGGAATATTAGGAGAGACCCGCGTAAATGTCAATGCATGAAAATTCTGATTGCACTGGCAGGTCTCACATCTCATCTCCTCAGATCCCTGACCCACGATCCCATTTTATGGGGCCTGCGTGAAGTTTTCACAGACCTGCTCAGCGCCCGCTGAGTATAGAGGTCTATCAAAGTGACAAGATTGATCATTCTCGCGCCCGCAAGCCACAGAACTCCCATGTGGTCAGCTTTCTCAGATCAAGAACCCAGACCATCCGCTCGTGAGCTGTTGCCACACATTCTGTTCAACAAGAGCAGTGGCCGTGGGACAGACCTGTCCCAGAAGTCCTGGAAACAGGTGAAGGGCTGCCCCTTGGACGACAGCACCTCCCAGGGCTCATACAGCATGTCTCCATTGAATGACTGGCAGTGAACCTGCACCAGGCATTGTATGACCTTTGATTGTGCATTCATGTATAATAATGCTCTCGAAACCCTCTCAGAGAACAAGACCTGAATACTACAGGCATCAAGATGCATCACACTCTCGATATCTCCCAACCTCCTTCCCCCACACCCTCCCCTGCCGTTCGCTGACAGGTCTATTGATCACCAGCACTGCATGGATGCGTCTCCCCATCCAACTCAGCTTTTAAAAGGTCCAGAAAAGCAGCCTCTCAGCCCCCACTCCCCTGGCCTTGCCCGATGATCGAGAGACTTGCACCACTGTTGAGGAGCAAAGAGGCACCTGGAGCTGCTGCATGGCCGTCTTGACCTCATTGTCCCTGACCAGGGATATGGGGTCGTACAGGTGGTTGAACAGCACGGCTTCCGCCCCCGTCTCCTTCACCAGCTCCAGCAGGGCCGCGCGCGATTCCGACGCCCGCCGGAAGACCAGGTCCGATCCCAGTGCCTGCAGGGGCGATTGGCGTTCCATCCTTCCCAGCGCTTCGTTTCTGTGGTCGTGACTTGTCCAGAGGGGCTGGCTGGAGAATCACCTTTTCTTTTGTGGCATGATCTAGGGCAGATTGAGAAGCTTTACTTGATCAAGTCTGAAAATTCTGCTGCCCACACCCCTTGCAATGCCTCAAGCTGGACAAGCAGATGATCACGGTCAGTGAAGGCAGTGGTCTAAGGTACAGAGAGGTGTAGCCCCAGCTGTTCTGCCAACCAAGCTCCCTCTGGACCTCCTCTGATACCACCCAGCCCACCTGTGGGGGAGGCGCTACATGCATCTGGCACACGGCTACCCTCATGCCTCAATCTCCACTCTCAGAGCCACGTTCTGGGTCCCGCCCCTTGATGCCATCACTGCTGCCCATGCGACGCCACTGAGAGCGTCAATGACACACTGCCTCCTTTGTGCCCACTTAGTGGACTGCAAAGCGCATGAGGCTTCAAGTCACCTGCAGGTCGGCCCTGAAGCCTGCCAGGCTCTGGTTCAGCCACCACCGCGAGCATCGGCCCGGCTGGAACTGGCCCTCCTCCTCCGGCGCCCAGATGTAGACAGGGATCTGCATGGAGGCAGCCCAGAACCTTCTTAGCGCCCATCACTTGCAGTGCGCCTGGATTTTAAATGCTCTCTAGCGTCTCCCTGATCAGAGCCTGGTGTGGCAGTGCTAGTGTAGTTGAAAGAGTGTGTTGAAGATCTTTATACCAACGACTCTGGGGACCTATCAAGCCGATATTATTAACTTGGCTGGTGTGTAGCTTGAGAGAGGCTAGTTCTAGAGTCCGACACGGTGTGATGACTGTCTTGAGCTACCACGCAGGGTACCTCAGCCCTTGCAACCGTGTTCCGAGCGCAACGCTCATCGGCAGACCTCAGTCCCATTACACCTCGAACAACGACTTATCTATCATTGAAACGAGAGTCGCACAGGAGGGCATCTCAGCTCACCACATGCTTCGCCAATTGGAGAGCAGCATTCAATGCAGGATTATCCGTGACCCGGAGATCTCTCCTACACCATAAGATGGCTGTTCCTAGTTTCTGCTCCGTTTTGGGTGGCAATGCAGCGCTTCCGTCCCCAGCGGTCATTCCAGAGACCGGCTCTCGCGCAGTGGATCACAAGGACAAGGGATACTTCATTACGCTTCCAAGTTTTGTGTGACAATCATAACAGACAGTCAGATTGCGCATTCTTGGCCGTGGTTGTTCCGTAGTAAGAACTGCAGGCTGTTCATATTTGGGGCCCAACCGCTTTGCGCGCAATCCACTTCGTCACTTTGAGACAGCTCACATTCATTGACTCCTTTGCCGGTTTCGCTCATCAAACACCACTCGCCATCGCTTACTGCCAAGAAGGGAAGAATGGGTGGAGAAATTTATGAGTCGATGGAAGACTACTACCGTTTGGTATCTTGTCTCTGCCGCCTGAAGGCTTCATGCACTCTTGCAATGTGAAAGCAAATGCCAAGCTCAGTGCATCAGCCAGTGCAAGCAGTCGTTCAGGTCACAGGCTTTGCAAATGGCCCAGCGGAAGTGGAATTTCGTCGAAAAGAAATAAATTATGAGGGTCATGCACTGTGTCCTGCAGGCAAAGTACCCACTTATAAAAGCAAGCGACATGCCAGAAGAGATCAAGATGGATGTCCTGGACTGCTGCCTGGCCGCTGCTGAAAAGTTTCCTAAAGACTACGAAAAGTGCACCCAGGTACTGCCCAACCTGCAAAGGCAAAACAGATTTTGCACAAAACGGTCATAGAATCTGTGATCCTCTTGAGAGTATCTGGAATTCTGCTGATCATGTGCAGACGATCAAAGACTCGCTGGACAAGAAGATTGGCGGGCCGTGGCATGTGGTAGCTGGTCAAAATTTCTCCTACGATGTAACTCACAGGGTATGTAAGCGTGGACACGTTCTGGATCCTACACATGCACTGCTCTTGTCATTCCAGACAATGAAATGGATCCTACACATGCATTGCTCTTGTCATTCAAGACAATGAAAGCTGACAGTGAACAGCCCATCTGTACCTGCACAATGAAGCACGGCAGCACCACATCGAACAGCGCGGTCCAGAAATTTGCCAGGAGAGAACGTGCTAGATAAGATTGTGTACGGGATTGTGTGACACAGATGAGGCATCAAGGGCACCGCTGAACTGGTGTCAACTTTCCCAAGCATTTTTTGAGCGCGCTGCTTGATCTGGTTGCTGAGCAACCCCTGAAGGAAAGGTGATTGAAACTGCCATCAGTCTTAGCAGTGGTAAAGCTTCATGCAGCGTGAAGTGCTTGATTGGTCAATAGACTAAAGCTGATATTGAATTTCGCTTCTGTGCCTGCAGTCGAAGACAATGCAATTTCTGTTTCTGGGGGGTGCAATGGGCATTCTGGTGTGGAAGACCTGAGTTGTGGAGAGTGATTCATAGGCCCCGATTGCCAGCCTCCAAAAGAATAGCTGTGGTGCATTCTTGGCGGGGAGCAGCAGAGCTCAATGGCGATCGCCAAGTTCGGCGAACTTGGCGATGCAATCATCGCCAAGAATTGTGCATGGAAGGATGTTGCTTGGAAGCCTGGAAGATATTGGGATTTGACATTGTTGAGTCCTGAGGTGCTCAAATACGCAAATGAGTTTTCGGCATACTGCCAGCCCACCACCAAAACGTCAACTGAAATGCTATGGAGTGGCATGATTGTGTGATAGAAATTGAATTCTTGTGTTCTAAATGCAAAGTACAGAGCTGCTGTACTACTATACTATTCAAGCCAGGGACTCATTTACCTCTTCTGATTGTGCCAGCAAGTGTGAGGGATCCTGGAAGTTGAAGGGTATAGATGTAAATTGAGCAGCAAATCCTGGTCATAGCAGTCTTAGCCAGTGTGACCAAAAATTCTAGACAGACCCACCAACAAATACCAGAAAGTAGACACAGCCACATTCCAGAATAAACAGTGTACCTTCATGCCATGCGTACCTCCTTGCCAAGCTTACACAGAGACAAGAGAATCTTAGTCAAGTAACGATGAGGAGCACTCCGATGCTATAGCAAATATCTCCAACAGCTGTGATGAAGCTCATGCCAGCGGCTTCTGGGCCATGCCGTAAGAGCAAAAGGCACCACAGTGCAATCAATAGTGTTGGCAAAACTCGACGGGACCAGGTTCCTGCAACACCAGGTCGTATGACTATCCAATCAGTCATTTTCGTCCGTGCTGGCAATGGCTAGCTCTCACAAGCAGACAGACGTCGTGCTTGGGATTGAATTATTTTTCTACAATATGTATGGAATGGCATATGAATTGCACTCACCGCAATATTCTCTTGAAGCTCTTGTCTCGGGCATCCTGAAGTCATCGCCCCTATGCCTTCCTTGACATTCACCTTGACTGCAAGATGGCTGCTACGTTCCCTGCATTGATGCATTGCACTCGGTCGAGCTTCGAAGCACCCCCAAAATACCGCGCACTCCTCCTCAAACCTCTCAGAGAAGGCAACCGACTCGAATCCAGCCTGATACCCCCCTCAGATGCAGATGGTCTCAATCTCATGTACCGCAGCCCTCTATTGGAAGGCACATAGACAGTAATTCTTCATCGGAATTTAAGTAAGCTTCACAGGCACCTGTTCCCCAAGATCACAGGACTTGCTTTCTTGAGCTGTGGCTCCACCTTGAGCAGCCTGCAAAGGCGTTTGCTGCTTCCTGTCCAGCAAGCCCAGTGCCTCAGGGCAATGGGCAGCCAGGAAAGCTGTAGCTTCAGCGTGGCCCTGCAAGAACCAGGCTCTCTCACTTTAAGCAATCCTTGTGTTGCTACACTACCCTACCTGGGGAAGCAGGAGCATCTTGCTTAACTACTTTGTTGCGTACACCACGTAATCTTATCACTCTCATAGAGTAATATCAGATCCAGGTGAAACCAATGGATTTGAGCCCTCATGCGGAATAGCCACGATGTGCTCTGCCGGAACAAAGTCAGAGTAGCTTCACTCGATACAGGCACCACCGTGAAGCCTCAGGTCAAATTTCTTTGACCTCCAGTCCTCAGAGAGGGTCAGGTAGGTTTCAAGTTTCATCCTTGGCGCAGGGTGCCTGAGGCTTACTGGACATTGCTAATGGCAATGTCCTACATTTTTGGCAGTTGAATCCACAACCTGACACCTATTTCCCTAAACTCAATCAATACCCACGCTGTAGGGAGGCCAGCTTGATGAATGCAATTCTCGAATTCAGTGTGCTAGTCATCTGAGGTTTGAGGCTCTTTTGTGAGTGCCAAGGCTCTTGTTCAGAACCCTTTATAAGGAATCCACTCCAGCCTTTAACGAAAATCTTGGCCATCAACAAAGGTCTTCCTCCCACAAGAATGCGCCCACCTAGACCTCTCTGGAATGTCAGCCACGATATTGCAGTACCCTCCAGTCCCTCCCTCATGAGGCAATCACCTGAGCTGCTGCTTTGTGGAGAGCAGTCTCGCCATCACCATCTTGCAGCATACAGTCCCCTCCCCTCTCAACCCTGTAACAAGGTGATATATTGACTTTCATTATCAAAAGCAGAGCTGCACAGCACTGGCAATGCATTCAGGTACTTCCCCATTTGCTTGTGGCTGCTAGACACACCAATTATCCTCTGTAATTCAACCCACCGCAAAAGCTCCGCGCTCGTGCAATTTACAGCTCTAATAGCAAACACCCTCAAAAGTTCGACAGACAAATGGGTGTGAGGTTTCGTTCTTTATTGAGACAGCGACTGCCTGACTTAATTGATGTTCATGGTGGGTCCCACATCCTACTCGATCACCAACACCACCAGCCGTGACCCGAAAAGCAGAATTTGGTCATGCATATGGACACGTGGTAGACATAAATTGTCAAACGTGGACGTCTAGCTTGTTCTGTCGGCAGAATCCATGGCCCTGCTCAAAGTCAAGAAGCTTGACACACAAGGGCTATGGCCCAGAGAAGAGGCGGCATACAAGAGGCGGAGTATGTGGGTGTGCCCCATGTATGCGGCCCTGTGCAGGCTTGTAGCCTTCCCTGCAGCTGTCTGCTTGTTGGGGTCAGCACCTGCATGTAGATTAGGATGTGGGAAATTGAATCCTTGCAGTCGTATTGAACATTCTTCTCTTGCTCTGCAAGGGGTAAGCATTGCTAAGCGCTCCCAAAAGAGATCAGGATGGGTGATAGACGCCAACGTGCTCACGATGTCCAGCAAGTTTCCAGAAGCGTATCGTTTTGAGGCTGTTGGATTTCCAAGTGACCTGCATCAAGGAGCAGCCTCACAGCTTCCAGGTGTCCACCGCGGGCAGCATAGTGGAGAGGTGTGTAACCTGACAGACCTGCAGGTAGCAGGTCATCTTGACAGAAAGATTACAAATTATTTGTGCCCAAGTCATTTGTGCCCTCGTGAAAAGTTGCAGGTTGATTACTGGCTGCATTGAATATCATTACGACAAAATCGGACCTTCAGCCCCATCGGCGTGCACCAGTGCAGAATCTGCCTTCAGCAAGGTCCATAATCTTTCGCAATTTCCCCTCTGAGCGGCTGTGCAAGCACTTCTCTGGAAAGCGACCTCTTGCAGATTCTGTGCAAGAGGAGCTTTGATCGCACAGCAGCTGCAATCGCCGGTGTCACAGCTTCGATTTTTTGGCATGCCACAGTCATGGAGCCTTTAGGCTTTGGTTGAGCGATGACGAATAAACATGATTTATCTTGACTGACAACCTTGCAGCTCCAGCAATTTGTAACGCCGATATTTAGCGTGAGCATGACTTCCTGTCCGCTGGGCATTTTGGGAAAGACGCTCTTGCTATGATTTGGACAGGGCAGCAGTATGCCTCTGCTCTGGTTCAATCCAAACCCCAGCCTACTAGGCTAGCAGGTGCTCCTGGAAACAGGTCTTGCCTGACAGGTGCGCAGTATCGCCTGATATGATTTTGTGGGGCGTGTAAGGCCGAGGATTAGGACAGCAAGCTGTTGCCTGTTGCAGCTGGAGAGGGATTCAGACATATTCTCATGGGAGCAGTAAGAGCAGTGCATGTTGGGAGGAAGGACAGATCAGATACTCATCTGCCTTTTTTCTTGCAATTTGCACTGCTCCCTTGATATTATGTGATGCGTTCCTCTCCAGGTGCATGACAGACAATGTGGTCTCTCATGACAATGAGGCTGCCGCACTCGAGCTGAAAGAGAAGAGCACAGGCACATACCGCCCATTAAACACAGTAGAATGCTGTTTTGCCTCCTCTGCCTGATTATTAGCTCATACCCCCTCATCTTTTGCCTCGACTTCCACATTAGAGGCAAATGGTTATTAGTGATAGCTCTGAGAGCTCGCTGCTTCCAAATAGGAAGTACAACTGAATTATTGGCCGGAAGTTCAAACGAATGCAGCAAACAGGAAGAGAACTGGTGGCAAATCTCCCGCTGCAGCATTACAGGCACTGATCTTGGTGTTTGCAACATTAGATTCGATGCGGAATCTCTTTCTCTTCCCTGCATTCATTATGGAGGCACAACACCCATTTTGAAGAATAAGCGGTTGGAAAACATGGAGCTTCAGCCAAAACCCTTCGATCTGTGCAGAACGTAATGCGTGCTGTTGGCCAGTAGCACGCTCCATGTCCCTCAATTGAGTTTCAACTGCGCGAATAGGTAACAAGCACCAGAGACTGTCTTTGTGTCAGCACTGATGCCTTTCCAAACAGGCGAAAAACCACTCAAGAAAATGTATCAAGAACTTAATGTAAGGCAGCCCCTCATAAAGCCCTCTATTCTTTCCCTCATAGAAATATCCCTCTATAACTCGCTCTTGTCTTGGAAACCTGCCAAGGAGAGCTTGGCCAGCGCGATGGCCAGGGCATTCACCCCGCGCTCTATATCCTCGGGCGAGGCGTACTCGTCTGGGCGGTGGCTCCACCCCTGGCGGCAGGGGATGAAGATCATGCCGGTGGGAGCGATCTGGGCCATGAACAATGAGTCGTGATAGGCACGGCTGACCATGTGTCTATGGGAGGCGCCCAGCTGCTGGGCAGCTTCTGTTGCTGCTGCAATGACCTGGGGCAGTTGGACGTGTAAGTTCATAGGGAATCCATGCCAGGACATTATGCCAAGCAGCCATCAGGACTGAAAGACGGCCATGCATTGGAACATGAAGGGTTTGAAGCCGATCCTCAGCCAGTTCATGTCGCATTTACGATGTGGTGTTGGGCAAAGACCTCTACCAATGCTTAACGCGTGTCTGAGAGCATTGAGCAAGCAGACACCTTCTCAATCCCTGCGCTACGCCCAGCTTCTAGAGCTTGGTCCGGGTGGTGTTGGGGGGAAGGGGTAGGGGGGTTGGGAAAGGGGGGTTGAGGGGGGCTCGTTCGGCATGAGGTGACTCATGTTCAGGATCAATTCAAGCTTTCAGGCTTGTAAGAGAAGAAGAGGCATGTCTACCTGAGCGTCGCACGTGGCAGGTGGGTCCTGATTGATGATCTCGTAGGAGCTTTCCACCCCCCTGGCCTCGGCAATCGACCCAATTTTGGCCACAATCTGAGCAACCACGGCGTCTCGGCGGGCCTTGTCGATGTCGCGCACGTCGATTTCCAATTTTGCTTCCCGGGGGACGCTGTTGACGGTGTTGGGCTTGATCTCAAAGAGACCGGTGGTGGCCACAGTGTCGTTCGTTCCTGTTTTGAAACCAGCAGGGGGTGGTGAGGAGAGGGAGGGGGGTCAAACGAAGATGGGGGATCACCTAGAGGGAAAGGGGAGGCACGATGGCCATGGCTGACAGACGGCAACTATAGCAATGTCAATCTGCTACTTAATGCTTTGCTTAGGCTTGCTTATGGCTGTCTGGCGCAATTGTATGAAGAGAGGATTGCCTGTGCTTGTCCTGGCTTTTCTTGCAAGAAGTGTAAGACAAGAGCACTGCTTTCTGTGAGCGTGCAAGACAAGGGACTCGATTCCTTGAAGCCTGGAAAAAATAATCTGGCAGAATGAATGACCAGAAAGGTGTAAATTCAGCCTAAAGAGTAATGAATACTCACCTATCGTGAGGGCTGCCTCCTCTACAGCCAGAGCTAGCTCAGAAGCAGCCAGTCCAGCATCATGCCTGCAACCATACTTTACCAATAGCCCTTCAGTTGGAACGGCAATGTCTGTGCACCAAATGCATCGCCCATGTCTGTATGAAGACTTGTATGTTGGGTTCCATACCCACACAACACTTTTCGGAGAATGCGTGAGGTTTTTTTCCCATTTGTTGCTTTCCGCCATTGATCAGGAGTCGAAGGCGTGGGCGAGACAAAGATCTTCCCGATTATAATATGGCCTACTCTGACTCACGATCTTGCCAAGCCCGAGATGGCAATCTGGGCCTACTCTGTGGAAACATCAGGTGTTCAAGTTTGGAGCTTGCAATGAAGAATTTTCCCTTTGAGAAAGAGTGATGTGATGGGGCAAGCGCTCACAACATCCCACCTAAGCCAGGTGGATTCAAATGAATAATATTGGTAGCCCCTTAGCCTATATTCATGGACAAATAGGTGCAGGGCTGGAATCAAAACCAGAGGGGATCCTTCAGTGCTGTACCTGAAGGGCATGAGCAACGCCCCCGCATGGCCACCCCCACCCCTGAACCTCACCCTGAGGGCTGCAGGTGCGGCGATGGCCGACACCACGCCCAGTTGCAGCCCCTCCGCCTCCAGCAGAGGCCCCTGCTCGATGTGCAGCTCCAAGAAGGCATATATCTCGCCCTTTCCCACCAGCGTCTTGTCCAGGATGTCCTGTGGAAGCAACAGGTGTCTTGTGTGAGTTTGCAGGCATTGGAAGAGATGCAGGCTGGTCAACCGACGGGCTCTCCCCGCTCCCATCCCCACATGCAGGGATGCCCGGCCACTTCACATTGGTAATTCGCTCAGGGACTGGGTGCTTTACAAGAGGGATGGCTGCACAGTGGGGGCAGGAATGTTTGACAGATTGTTGAAAGACAAGAAACGCTTCTAGCGGCTGAGGGATGGGAGGGGCAGACCTTGTGGGAGTTTCCACCGTAGCCCACGCCATTGGCAGCTGCCTGGAATGTGGTGCCATTCACGTCCACCTTCTCTTCAAGCAGCTGGGGGGTCAAGGTCCCAGCCATCGCTCGACTGCACCACCACATTGCTTTGGAACGTATTTGCAAAGATTTGATTCAAGAGAGCCAGTTTGCTATCTGACACCCATGCCGCCACTCTGCCTCGAATCTCCAGCCCCCACCGCCTTCCTGAGCGAATACCTTAGCCTTGCTGCACATAACAGAACATGTGGACTTGGAACTTTTGGGGCTTGGAATGTTTGGACATGAATAGCAGAATATCTGTCCACCTAGACTGCTCTTTTCAAAGCACAGTCCACAAGGCAGCTGCATTTAGAGGCTGACCTGCCGATGCAGCCCAGCCCGAAGCGGGTGGGTTCCTCTGAGGTGAACATCATGGCGTCGATGGGCCTGCGCGGCTTGAAGCTTGCGTCCCTCAGTGCCTTCAGGGCCGCCACCGCCCCCACCACCCCCAGGGTGCCGTCGTACATGCCGGCCAGCGGGATGGCGTCCGTGTGGGACCCCGAAACCACCGCCCCTGAACAAATCCGTTTCCGTTTTCAGGATCGTGGGGGACTGGTTGCGGCTCTGCACAGACCTGTGTTTGTGATGAAAGGCCAAGGCACTTTAGCAAAGTTGTGTTCAAGACATGTCGAGCAAGAGGATGTCTTGCTTTTTAGGGCTGGACGTGGGTTTGGCCAGGGGAAGTCAGGTGGGGAAAGAAAATTTATAAATTTGATCATGGAAGTCACATCATACGAGATATCTACAAGCGTTCAAAGACAGCTTGCCTCCATACTGCTTTCTACTAGCTGAACGCGCACGAGACCCGTTGTGCGGTGGCAATTGCTTATTGTGACAACGAATCAAGATCATACAATGAATGGAGAGACTGACCAGCACTTGGTTCCGTGCCCTCTAATCTCCCGAATATGTTGCCAAAAGCATCCTCTCTAATAGCCAATCCTGCCTTGCTCATCAGCTTCTTGATGTACCTGCCACATGCTTGACAATGTCAGGTGCACATACCATGGGCATGTGTTCCATATGAGACATGGTTTTCACACGAATTGTCCAACGGAGGGGGGAAGGGGGGCGGGGG
>QAXI01000408.1:577316-595454 GCA_004335615.1 Chloroidium sp. JM
CCCCCACCCATCTTTCTTTGCCACATGACTGTTTGCGCATGCGCAGACACAAGTTGTCTACCTGCATTGGTAGACGTGTCTTTTTTGAGGATTGGAAGGGCAGCGTGGAGTGGAGGTGGCCACACGTTCAGCTCAGAAAGACATGGAGGAGTTTGCTCCAGTGAGTGGCAAGAAATCAACACTGAGATGCCCAATTGAGCGCCCATAAGCCCTCTAAAATCAGTCAGCAGCCTGTCTCCTTTGCACAAAGCAGCACGCATAAATGAGAGAAGCGCTCGTTAACTCAAATTGTCACATACAAGGAGAGGCACACAGAGCTTGCACCGCAGTTGCTGCACGCCAAAATGGAAGGGAGGAAGTCTTTAGGGGAAGTGCCTTGATGCACTCTATGTTGGAAACATGCTGCTTTGTCACAGAGATGCTGTCTCCTTGTTTCAAACACCCATTGAAAGACAGTGCAGAAGAGAGTTTGACTCCTCCGGCTGCCAGATTGGTAGTATCCTTCATCGTTTTTGTCAGGCTGTCTGAGAGCCAGTCCACTGCCCCAGGCACCAGGGGCCCGCTTGACATGGTTGAGATACCATCCCACTTCTTCGAGCACTTCCTGCTGGACGATGAATGCCTGGGACTCTGCAGCGGGCACTACACCACGGGGGACGCCATGCCGCCAGGAGTTAGGGAAGCCGTCAAGCGCAGCCTAGACTTCATGCCTGCTCTGGAAATGAACGATTCAGTACGTATTCCTCTGCCTCCTACCCATGAAGTAAATATAATCACACACATCTTGTCCTTGCATTGAACTACACCTCACCCTGTGGCCGCTTTGGAGACAGTCATACTGGAAATCCAATCCCAACTGACGCCTTGGGCCACCCTCCACTCCTTCTCTTGAGTAGTGTTTTGGTGGGTGTTAGAAGCTGCATTATGCTTCCTGCATCTGACGTTTTGCGCCAGAGAGCTTGCTCAGGGTCTTGCCATTGGCACTGCAATCCCTCACCAATTTAGACATTTGCAACGGACCCTTTGGTCCCCAAAGACCCTGACCCAGCCCCTGCTATACAGGTTGTCGATGCAATGGTGGACCAGCACTTCCACGGCAGCGGCATCACCGCGCGCACCCTGGCAGCCACGCTGTCAGAGGTGGTGCAACAGTACTCAGCCTTTCACCCGCCTGTGGAGTCCCACCGCCAGCCCCACCTCAGGTGACAACCAGATGATTTGCTCAAGATGAATGGTATAGAATTTGCCACGTGAGGCTGAGGTGGCACAGCTTGGGGGATGTGGAGGGGCGGAGATAGGTGGGAGGGGGGGGGGAGGGGGCAAGCTGCTCACCTGAGTTGCAAGAATCCTGGGAGCTCTAGTCCTGACAATACCCCATGCAAGACAGGATGGGACGGGAGGAGGCGATTCACTACCAAGAGAACAGAGATGCCCTTCATTAGTATTCCCCTGCATTTAGAGAGCATGTCCAATGTCTTCTGGGCCTTTCCTCTTGCAAGCTGCTTGGGGACCATTTGGCGCCTCAGCAACAATATTGTCACTGATAGTGTTTGGACAGATTCACATGAAGCTTCCCTTGCTGCATAGACGTGCAGGGCTTTATTTGGGTTTCCCTACTCTTCTAGGGTAGGGTACTGTATTGAGCAATCTCCCTGCACACCACCTCCTCTCCAATCAACTCCTTCCCTGTCGAATTTAATTTGTTCTAGGAGAGCTTTTGATGTCAACGGTGTCTTTGCTGCAGATTTCAGCACCTGGTCTCTTACGGCTCGAGCTATTATTCATATGTCTATGCTCGCTTCATTGCTGATGCAATCTGGCAGCAGAGCTTTGCCCAGGAGCCGTTGTCACAAGAGGCAGGTGATTGCCTGCCTGATCATACCGCCACAGCCCCTCTCCTCAACCCCAGATCCCATTCATAGGCAGACGGTTTGTAAACACAACAATGTGTAGATGGATTTGATGGTACTCCAAAACCCCTTCCTCCCTTTGGCAGTACATCCCCCCACCACCCTTACCCTCCTGTATAGTCATGCTGCTGGCACCGCCAGGCGTAGCTTACCAGTGCTGAACACCAAATGCAGACATTGATCCACACAACAGGTTTCCGACAGACAACACAATCATTTTACTACAGACGTCTGAGGGCCCAAGACAATTCTGTAGGAAAACACATCCGTGACAACCTGCTGAGCCTGGGGGGCTCGAAGGAGCCAAAAGCCATGGTGGAGGACCTGCTGGGCCCTGGAAGCCTGCAGGCCATCGGCGGCGGCTGGGCTCCCGCCGTAGGAGCACTGTCGAGCTTGTAGCCTGACTGCATGCCGTCTTTGTGATCGGTAGGAATTATTTCTCACCAGATCAAATTCACAAGGGTTTTGTAGGCCAAGGGTTGAGAAGGTTTCCTAGCTGATTGAACGCCGGATTCTGGGATAGGAGTGAGCTGAGTAAGCCTGCTTTTGCGAGCTGTGATCTACTCCACTGTAGAGGCTGCTTGGAGGGCTTGTCGATTTGACCATAGAGACGAGGCTCCTCAGGTCCAGGGGTGATGCATAAGCGAGTCTCTGATTAGCGTGTTGGCTCTACTCCAGGAACGATATAGAAGAAGGCTGGAGAACTTGTGATCAGTGGTCGAGGCAGACCTAAAAAACCTTTTTATTTATATGCTTATTGTAAATTAAGCATATAATATTGAGTTTGCTCTCCATAGCATGCATGCTGTGAATATGTAGCAGCCCTTGACCACTGATCACAAGAAATTGCAACCCATCTATGGCATATCTAGTAAAGCATTACGCCACTGATGTAACTGACATCGCTCCTCCATCTAGAAGTACCAAGATAGTTCAAACTACCCATCAGACCCTCTAGAGCTACTGAAGCATTGACAGTCTCCTCACCCTCCTGAACGAGAGCACACCAACAACACATGCTGTGCGCCTGTCTGCCAAAAGGGCGCAGAGTGCACAGCAGAGAACAAGTGCACTCGACACAGTGGCTAACTTGGCTTTTCAACTTGCAAGGACCGAAGCCACGATGTCTTTTCATCTTGCAGGGGCCGAAGCCACGATGGCTTTTCTTCTTGCAGGGGCCAAAGCCAGGATGGCTTTTCGTCTTGCAGGGGCATTCATCAAACCCAACCAGAAAGTTGGTGATGATGTTTGTCTTAAGCTTGTGGGTGCTAAGTCCCACCAAACCTCTAGGGACTCGGCTCTTAGGCCTTGTGCAGCCTCACGTCCACAAGCACAGGCCTGCCCTCCCTGTGCACATTGCGGTCCTGCCACCCAGAGGTCTCCCCTCATGGCGTCTCCCTGGCGTCTCTGTCAGGGCTCCAGCAATTGATGCTGTAGATTCAGGAGCGGATGTCCATCATCAGCGACCCCGACCACCTGCAATGAATGAACGATTCCTACTGTCTTCAGCAATGCAAGCGGATCTCTGAGACACTGAGACAGCAGGGGGACGTGGTATGGAAGCTGGCTGACCTGGGTGCTCCTAGGCTTGAGTGGCAGTCCGAAAGGCTTATGTAGCTTATGTCCTGAAGGCTGCACAGGACTCTCCTCTGTCTCATCCTGCGACTGGAAAAGAATAACTTGAAGAAATGGGCAACTTTGAATCCAGCTTTATTGAAAGCATGTGAGCAGAGCATTCTTGGACTGATCAATCTCTGAAGTGGTGTCTGCACAGTCTTCCAAGGCTATCATCTCAGATGTTCTGAGGAGCGGTGGCAAGAAGGCTCAGAAACACCATATGAAAGGCCTCCAGGCTTACACTGCTGGCATCAAGAAAAGAGGAAGACATACCTTTCTTAGTCCGCCTTGACGAGCCAAGATAGTGAAGTGTGCCAAGGCCTTCTTGCTACTTCTCAAACCGCGGACACACGACGTGGCGCCGAATTTCAATCCATTACTGGCAGGGGGGTCCAGTCTGACCAGAGGGAATGCGCCAGCCCTCCCTGCCTGTAAATTAATGGCCGGCTTGTGCTTTCCATTCAGCTGAAAACGCAAACAATCGCAAGTCTGTCCGCCTCTTATTGCTAAACGCCTTCCTAATCCCTTGCGACAGCTCCCGCCTCTCCTCTTGTGCACTCTGGGACGGGCATAACGGCCACTAGGTCTGAGCCTGAGTCGTTGTCCGCAGCTATCTTGTTGTGAGTGTAGGAGCGTCGGTCCAGGCGACCGTTGCGACAAGTGAGGCTATTTGCTACGCTGAAGCTTTGTTTGCTGAGATGCAAGAATGGCTGCACCACGTGCACGGCTCGCTCGCTGCAAGTGCAAGGAGCCTGAAGGAAACAAGGTCGAATGTCGCTGAGCTGTGTCGTCGGCTGGCAGGCGGCAGAGGAGCAAAAGAGCGGCAGTCCTAATAGGCCAGTGCGAGAGGCTGAGCACGTCAGTCCACCTTGAGAGGAACCGTAGAGAGGCGGCTGCAAGGAGGAGGAAGCAGAAGGAATTGGAGGTCCAGGAATAAGGTCAGTAACATTTTCATTACAAGGCTTTTCAGTCAAATTTTGAGTGATCAGTCTGGAAGCATCAAGAGCAATTTACTCACTGGAAGTTCCTCAATCTCGATTCCTCAGGTCCAATTTTGCCTGGCCATGAGTGCAAGGAAGTTTTACCACAGAGGCTGAGGTGTATGAGGTGTGCAGGCAACAGCGAGGACAAGCCATTAGAGCTCAAAATTGTCCCAGGATGTTCACCAACTTAGCGACCAAGGCAACTGTCCAAGGCTCGGCACTACTTTTCCTGGTGGGGACTGCCTTTGCGACTGATGACCTCCCTACAGCTTGGCGCACCGGCATCGCGACCAACTACGGCTCGGCCTATGATAAGATGGTCAGTGCCATTGCCCACATGTGGCTTTGACAAGACAAACAGTTCTCTCCAGGAGCTGTCAAGTTGACCTGCTTAAGCCACAAACTGACTGTGTTTTTGTAAACAGGATCCCAATCAGCCTAGCATGGGGACCTCAATAGGGAGCTGTGGGTATGGCCTCCTAGACAAGACCAAGTTCCCTTACTGGTGAGCTGCCTTGAGCTACCTACTTCAAACTCGCATGCTCAGACCCATGATCTGCCATGAGAAATCTCCGGCCTATGGAACACATTCTGCATCACAAGCATGCATGGTCCTCTCTTGTGGCCTGCGAATGCATGCTTTCTACTGCAGGTCTGTTGGAGCTCTGGCCACTAAAAACTCCTACTTTTTGGCTGGCCCTCAAAACGGCTGTGGGCAAGTCCTCCTCCTTGCAGGCAGAACCTGCATCTCTGATTCAGGATGCCTCCCTGCCTCGTTAAAAATCAGCACACACTGAACACAACCTGGATGTCAATCAATGATGTGTGCATGCAGGGAGTGCTTCGAGGTGCAGTGCATTCAGGACGGCACCCAGTTTGCGGTGAGTGGCCCTTCTGCTTGCACATGTCTTGCCTGACAGGATCCAATTTGTAAGCGCTGTGCCAGGGGGGAAGAAGGGCTTGGCATGAACAGACTTGAATACATCCACAGGGAAGGAAGCTTATAAGGTCTCAAGCAGACCATGTACCTGCAGGGCCGTTGCAACGATGATCCCAATGCCAGGAGCCTGACGTTCCAAGTGACAGACTCCTGCCCTGAGTGCGAAGCCGACCACCTGGACCTCCAAGCTCTCACATTCAACAAGGTGGGCTGTCACACATGCACTCTGCTGCTCCTGCTGGCCTGAATGCTCCCTGTACCTGCTCAGAGTGTTTCAGCTATTTCAACCTCTGGTACTGCTCACATGCCATGATCCTGCAGGTTGCCCCCATGGCGATCGGCCGCATCTCCATCCAGTACCGCAGAGTGGAGTGTGTCCCGCCGAGCGGCCTTACCATCAGTGTGGTACCCCCCAACCCCCCTTCCCACGCCTCCCTAGTCTCTTTGCACCGGTGTCTAGTCACTAACACAGTGTACTGGAACGTAGACTTCTGCCAAGTTCGGAGTCCAAGAACATCTCTGGAGAAGTGGGCGCTGCTGGCGATAGGCTGAAGGAACACTGACAGGTGCTTTGAATGCAGGACACCAACGCCGGCACTGGCAACTGGATCCGCATGACCGTTCAGAAGGTGGCAGGCACAGGCTCCGTCTCTCTGGTGCAGATCAAAGGGGCAGGCTCCGGCTGGCAGACCATGAACAACCTCTGGGGTGCCTCCTGGGAGCTGGGCGTGTCCCCCGCGCCGCCGCTGGACCTCAGGGTCGTCTCCAGCGATGGTACAGAGGTGATCCTCTGCCACATGCCTCCTGTCGTTTCTCCATTCATCATCCTCTTTTGCAGGGCCTCTTACCTGGTCTACAGCTAGATGCCTGGAAAGCTGTATGAGATTTAGAGATGATCGACGACATTTCTGAAGGGAGATGTGGTCCTCTGTTGTACTTCAGAGGCACAAGAGTGTGTGACTCAGAGGTCCAAGAGTATTGACTCAGTGGGTGGGGGGCCAGTGATCAGGCGCCCATCCCTTTCCCAAAGACCGAACACCTGGGGAAAGAAGATATCACACTGTGCAGGTCACGGCGTTCGGCTTCATCGACGCCAGCGGCGAGAAGGGCCTGCTGCCCGTGGGAGTCAACTTTGCCGTCAGCGGCAAGGACACCGACGTGACGCCCATCACCTCGCTCCCAGGGATCACCGCCACCGACCTCTCGGGGGCCGGGGAAGCCGCAGCGTCGACCGTCACCTCCGCCATCACCTCCACCCTGGGGGGGTCCTCCAGCGATTTCAGCAGCTCCTCCAGCAGCTCCAGTAGCTCCTCCAGCAGCAGCTCCGGTGGCAGCTCCAGCAGCACAGACTCGCAGTCGGTCAGTCCTGACCCCATCACCTCCTCTACTCTTCCTCTGACGTGCTGTCCTGTAGACTACCGCGCAAGGTTTCCTCAAAGAGCTGCTATGCTTGAGCATGATGATGCTCCATTTCTCAAGATGAGAAGAAATTTGAAAGACGAAGTTGATACTGACCATACCTGGGAGATCTCCTTCGAGGTAGCCGGCATGAAGTCAGGCAGTCTTCAGAACTCTTCAGGACCCCTTCTCATGACATCTACAATGATCAATCAACCAGATCATGCGCACTTCCCTGCAATCATACATTTGCAAGAGATGTCTGGAGCATGCAGCCCCAAAACCAGCAAAGCTGCATGATGCAGGTGTCTGCTTATGATGGCCCCTCTGGACAGTCCCCTCCCCCGCCTCCCTCGTCCGCCGCCAGCCCTCCACCGCCCTCCCTGCCCTCCAACACCTCCCCTCCTTCCTACGCCTCTTCCCCGCCACGTAGGCACTTCTTAGCCACTCATATCCGCACAATATCCCTGGGCCTCAAGCTGCCAGCTTCTTTATGCGCATACGCTTGAATGAGCACATATGAGCACTAATAAGCCATAAGGTTGGTCAATACGATTGCTTGCACTTGTCTCCCTTCGAACTTCCATGGCACCATCACGCCCTGGCCACTTTTTCTGCTTAGTGTGTACCAAGTAAGCTACATGCTCTTTAAAGCAAAGGACAATCTGTATCTTGTGCCTGCTGCAGCTGCAGTCTCCACCCCACCCAAAGGCATGTCCCTGGAGGAGGATTTCCTACAAAGGTATGAGAGTGTTTACTCAGCCTTAGGTTTGGGTTTTCCTGCAGCACCTCCATCGTCTTCGTCATCTTCCTCGTCACCACCGCCTCCTCCTTCGGTGACGCTCCATTTTAGCTCCTTTCTGCTGCGCTGCAGCCCCACCCAAGATCTCTCCATGCTTGTTGGCAATGCCTGCGCTCGTGATCTTGTTAGCTGCATGCATGATTTTTCGTCTATGAGGATCCCACCCACCAGCACACTTCTCTTAAAGCCGGCAGGAAATAATGACCTGCTCACATAGGCCCCAGGTGATTTGTGGAAGGTATGCTCTGAAATCTCAGAGATGTGCAGTCTTACAGCTGCACTGACAACCCGCCTTCAGGGTCCAGCTACACCTGTTATGAGCAGGTACCCTCCCCCTTCACAGTAGCAATTGCCTCTCAAAACCATGGATTTGCTTCGCACCCAAATTACAGAAGCAAAGAACTGGTGGTGGAGGTGAGAATCATTACCTTTGCATCAAGGTGAGCAATACACGGCGGTCAGCTTTCTGTTGTCGCATGCAGAAAGAGTTTGGAGCTTGCTCGTCCTCTTGGATGACTCAGACCAACGACCAGAATCCCAAGGTAAGCTTTACCTTCTCCCCTCTCAATTGAGTCAGTGGCTGGGCTTTGCTGTGCTGACTCGGCGATCTCAGAGAAATACAACGATTCAAGCCCTTGGGCGCTGAGGCTTCTTCTGTTCTGCAGGGCTACTGTGCACAGACATGCGGCCGCTGCTGAATGTTCATCAAGCCACCACAAGGGAAGGGGGAGGAATTAATGATGCAGCTTAGGCTTAAATGGATGCCTTGTGAGATCTGATACTCAGAGAATACGCTTTGAGCTGTGCTTCCAGAGCACCTGCGCCGAGGAAAGAAGTGGGATGGCAGCATTGCTGCTGCGGACAAGATGCCAAGATCAGAGAAGCAAGCGTTATTTACTGCTTGCTTCTCCTGTTAGAATCTTGTTACAGTATTAAATATGCTTACAAAGAAGGTGCTACGCAGAGACAAATACAGAGATACCTATAAATTGCGTCACTGAAATATGAGCGAGGCTGTATCATGGTAGAGGTGGATAAATTTTGACAGTGGCAACAGGACAGTACAGTGCATTGTTGGGAGACTAAGCATATGATTCTTACTGACGTATGTCAAGTATTCTTGGGATTTTCGTTTGGTGGCTTTGAGCTTTTGAGTTCTGCTGGAAGGACCGTAGCCCAGAGACAATGCATGATTTGGATGGAGGTGAGGGATGCTGAGTTTTGTTGCGTTGAA
The DNA here is from genome assembly GCA_004335615.1 of Chloroidium sp. JM. Lineage (NCBI taxonomy): Eukaryota > Viridiplantae > Chlorophyta > Trebouxiophyceae > Watanabeales > Watanabeaceae > Chloroidium > Chloroidium sp. JM. The sequence goes on from QAXI01000408.1 coordinate 586,201, forward strand.
GGGGTTTACTGCATGTTAGGGATGGCATACAGAAGTAAAATGTAACATAGCATGGCTCTAATTTTGTGGTTGCTTCTGCCGTGCCCCAAAGCGCAGCACGATGTCTAGCAAGGTGTCCTGATTCCCTCCTGCCAGCAGCTTTCCCTCTGACACAGGAATACACTCGCTATTCAAAGGTGGTACAGAAACTTGCTCTTTCTTTCTCCACCTCCAAGCTGACTGAAAACTGCTCCTTTTCCACTGTGCAGTTTTGGAAATTCTGTTAGGGTTTAGGTCTGCATGCCGCAGTGCAAGAAAACAGTTGCAGAATTCCCTTCGCCTGGCCTCTGCAGCAAATAGCATTTACATCGTAAGATCATCTCAAATCGTTACTGCTGCATTTTTTTCAAAGCTACGAAAATCATCACAATTTCAAGTACCGGCGTCGCGCCTGGCCAAGGTTAGGCGCTGTAACCTTTCGATCTATTGAATGCCTTCATCATCAAATGCTGGGATCACACAATTACACGAAAATGTTATTCTGGACGTACCTTTTCTCGTGACAGAGTACTCTCAAGCAAGTGTTTTGGGGTCTCCTCCTTCTGAAGCCGCAAATCGCAAATTGGCTTGCAGTGAGAAGAAGATTGGGCAGCAGACACAGCCCACCCTGCAGCAACAAGAGAGCATTTTTCCTCCCGCGAGGCTCGACACAGGGCTTGTTCTGGAGAGGGAGGACCACAAACAGACAGCACTGGTGAGGGCGAGCCTGCAGTGCATGGCAGCCCAACCTCTCTGAGGCCGCGGGGTGTTACCCCATGTTCAAGGGGCAGGCCACAGGGCCGACAGTGCCGGAGGAGTTCCAGGCTCTGGTCAGGCCCCATGTGGAGTCGTTCGACTACTTCATCGGGGAGGGCATGCACGTGGTGGTGGAGGGCCTGGATCCCATGGAGGTGACATCTCCACCCTGCTGCCATCTCTGGAGCCCAGCATATCATTTCTGTGTCTGCTCCCTTTGGATGCTGGGGTCATGCCTCATGCGACAAGCAGTCTCCAACTTCAAGCCGTGGAGACGGAACCCAAGCTTCCACCCTGGATGAATGATCAGCATTGCAAGCGTAGCACACTTTCGTGGGCTTCGCCGCAATCTCACACAATCTTGTTGCTGAGGGAAGGCAAGGTCTCAACTGCGCCAAAGATGGATTTCCCTTTACCAGTTTTCAACGGGGTAATGGGAGTTGCGAACTCCATAGAGGCATGGTGACAACCCTGCAAGCGGGTGACTCTGCCCCCAGCCAAACGCGTACCCAGCAATCACCTGCATGAGCCCCTTTAAAATCATCGTCATGGGGTGCAGGTCAAGCACCCTATAAGTGGCAGCACTCTGAGGGCATGGTTTGAGACGCCGGTGCTGGGCAAGGTGATGAAGGAGGACAAGATGGCCCTGGACCAGCGCATGCTGCCCAGGGAGTGCCGCGAAGCGGTGAGCCCGCTCTGTCTCTCCAGCCTGTTTCATCAGCCTTCCCATCACAGAAAATTCTTGAAGGTGTCATTCTTGTGCAATGTATTGCTGACTACACATTTTGTATACAAGCCTCGGCTGGGATGTGGGGCCAGCAGTCTGATGTAAGGGGCAAGCTTTGCCAAATCAGCTGACCCTACGTGTGCCTGCTGCCTTGCTATTGGTATGACGTCCATACCGAAGCTGCATACCGGAAGCCACCCCCCTGGCCTCCCATTTCCTGTGGTTCCTGCATCCCAACCCCACCGTGGAAGACTTATCACTCCCCAACCCTTCCCCTGCGATGGGCTGGGTGTCTGCACCACCAAGGCGCCTTCACAGCTAGTATTGAAGTAGAAATTTTAGAGAGAGGCAAGTTTTCAGCGGCGGATGTGCACCTGCAGGGCCTGACATACAAGGCGCCCCTGTTCCTGGACTTCTGCTACCAGCTGGATGACTTGGCAGTGCAGCGCATGCCAAAGCGCATGGGAGGAGTGCCGATCATGGTCAGGTGATGCACTCATCCTCAATAATGCTCCTCCAGCAAGAGGATTGGACCAGGGAAGAATCGCTTCCAAATGCAGGTTTTGGTGTCTGCCGCATGATTACCTTGAAGCAAATCCCTGGGATCAGTCAAATGGTTTTACTTTGCGCACCCAAGCACTGCTCACAACACCCTGGGAAGTTTTTTTCCCCATTGGCATCCTGTAGGTGGCTGCAGTGCACCAACAAAGAGGTATGAGTGTGAAGGAATCCTTCCACACTCAGGTTGGGCGCACTTGCAGCACATGACCCTGCATCTCCGAAGTAGCCATTGATGACTTCGGCAATGGAGGGCACCAGCAAATGACCCGGGGAGTCTGACGAGCTTTCTCTCAGATGGCGCGCGTTCTACCTGCGGCATGTGAGCAGGGCGTCGATGAATCCGCCCAAGGTGGATGGAGAGTGCACCAAGAGAGGACCTAGGAGTCTGACGAAATTCCACTGCATCAGGTCGCGGGCGTGCCACCTGCGGCACATGAGCCGGGCGCAGCTGGTGGCGGCCAAGGAGGAGGCCACGGAGATGGGCGGCTACTTCATCTGCAACGGCATCGAGCGCATCATCCGCATGCTCATCCAGCAGCGCAGGCACTACATCATGGCCCTCCGTCGGGGGGCCTACCGCAAGCGCGGGTCCAACTACACGGATGCGGCCACCCTCCTCAGGTGGGCCTTGTCTGCATGGCATAGCTGCTTGTTTGTCATGAAGCCCCGTTACGTCCCTGCTTCTCGCCTGCCGTGCCATCCTTGGTCCTGAACCCCAAAGCATTGCTTCCATTGTGTGCAAGGATCAGCCCAGCATCGTAGCATGATTTGCAAACCACCCTCTCCAGGTGGGGTTTCTCTGTGTCGCATCGTGGGCTGTCTGGCCATGCAATCCATCTTGTTCACTTTCCTCTCCTTTTGCCATCCCAGGCTCTGACCCCACAGCATCGCTTTCTCCTCAGCTGGTCACTTTTCGGCAAGGACTTGAGATATATCTTGGCATGATCTGCAAAGAGCATCCACAAGTACCTCTTGTGAATGTCTAGCTGAAGGTAGTGCAGCCTCACTGGAGGTAGCCTGTCGTGTTCATTGGCCTCGTCTACCTCTGGTACTGCCCAATTCCTTGCTACATCTGCCAAGGAACACAAACATAGAGTCTTTGGGGGAGCTCATAGGATGGCAAAGTGTGAGAGGGATCCAGCAGATTGGCATGCCAGTGAGCTCCCTGAGACTGAGAGGGAAGCGCTGCAGGTGTGTGCGCAGCGATGAGCAGTCCGCCACGGTGAGGTGCCACTACCTTACGGACGGAACGGTCAACTTCGCGCTCACCATCAGGCGCGCTGAGTACTTCATCCCAGCGGGCGTGCTGCTCAAGTGCTTCCTGGAGGTCTCGGACCGCGAGCTGTATGACAAACTGGTGCAGACAGCCATCGTGGTGAGTCACAGCCCTGGACCCCCCCACCCCCCCCTTTCACCATCCCACCCCCAGGCTCCCTCTCTGCTGAACCACAGCCCCCTGCAGCCTCGACCTTTATGCTTTGCTGAGTTGTCCTGGCCCACCGTTACGTCCAGGCAAATCTCTGAAGGTGCTTGTTTTTTTGTGAAGCTTGCACCCTCGTTCTTGCGTGTCTGAGATGACCTTGGGGCCAGATAAAAGAGAGATTAAGCTCCGGGAAGGGGCCTGGGGAGGGATTTTGCTAAGGCATTGCCATATGGCTTCCAGTAGAGCGCATCAGATATAGAAGCATGGCTTGGATTGCGAACAGGAAGGGGCAGGGGAGAGGGGAGAGGTGATCTACTGAGACTTTCAGGACAGCTGCAGATTACCCTTGGCTTGAAGAATCCGAAGAATCTGACATTCACTTGTAGGAGAACGGCAGTGATGCCGCCTTTGTGGCGGACAGAGCGGAGCTGCTGCTGAGGCAAGCGGCCAGGTTTGGTCTGACCACACGCAGCCAGTGCCTGGAGCACCTGGGGAGCCACTTCCGGGCCGTGTTGGGTTCGCCCCCGCGCAAGACTGACTACCAGGTGTGGATCCCGTTTACCGAATGTTTGCTCGGTGGACTGTTCAAGCGATGGGGTCCCACCGAAAGGAGCATCATAAAAACAGTGATGACACAGAGTCAATACAGTATGCAAGGGTTTGAACTCAGGGAGCATCCACAAATTGGACTATTTTCACTGTATGGAACCAAGGCACTATGGCAAAAAGAGGATGAGGAGGCTGAGTGCAGCAGAAAGAAATTCATCTACGTGCTCGACAAAATGTGCATGACATCCTTTTTTCAAAAGCAAGGTTTAGAGCAGATTCGCCCACCACGTCAGGAATGCATGCTGTGAGAACATGCTCTTGGCTCCTCCCGCTGCCCCACTTGCCCCCAATGCACCATCCAACAGGCCCACAGAATTTCCGGCCAGGAATGATCCCCGCTGGTGGTGCAGGTCGGCATGCAGCTGATGCGGGAGTGCATCTTCCTGCACTTGGAGGCGCCCCTGGACAAGCTCAACCTGCTGCTGGCCATGCTGCAGAAGCTGTATGCGCTGGTGGGGGGCCAGTGCTCCGAGGACAACCCCGACGCGCTGACTCACCACGAGGTCATGCTGCCCGGCCAGCTGCTGTGCAAGTTCCTGCAGGACAAGCTGGTCGAGTGCCTGGAGGCATTCAAGGCACAGGTGGGATACTTCGCACTCCTCATTTTGCTGATATGTACTCCACTTTCACACATCTGCAGGCTGATGCTCCTTTTGTGTATTGACATATGCACTTGCTGTGACAAAGCGATCAAATTTCACTCTGCTTGCAATGCCACGCCAGCCGGTGCCTGCATATTTTGCAGCAGTCACCTTGCAACCTTACGTTACTGCTATTCTTTTGATTGGTAGCTGTGGAGTATCGCCCAGGAGTTGTATGTCAAGTAATGCCGAAAGGAACTGTATGATTAAATTTATGTGTGCATGTGGACGTGTAAAATCTGCTATGTTGTTGAGGAAGATAGGTCCATCACACAGAGCAAGACCAGCAGCCCAGGGCTTTGCAAGGGAACCTTTCAGCAAGGGAGGCAGGAGATCCCCAAGCAGTCACACATCCCACCACAAATTGCGCCGGCAAGTGAGTGTCTCAATCCCCTCGGCCGCCGACAGACTGTGGCATGCACGCAGGTCATGAAGGACCTGGAGGCGGATGGCACGGTGGTAAACCTGCAGGACGAGAAGTACATCAAGAAGGCCACTGACCGCATGCCCAACTTCGGGGCAAAGATGGAGTACTTGCTGAACACGGGCAACCTGAGCAGCCGTTCAGGGTTGGACCTCAGCCAGGCCACAGGCTTCACTGTCGTTGCTGAGAAGCTCAACTTCTACAGGTGGCCTTCCTCTCCCCAAACTGCTCCCTTCCACCTCCGCTCCAGCATTGCCCTTGAGATATGGATAGGGTGTGCATTTCCTGGACAGCCAGTACCTCTGTCAAACTAATTACAACTGAGTCCGCGCCGTAAATTATAGAAGAAAAAATGATGGGGCACCTGGATAGTAGACGTGGAGGCTTGAGTATGCCCTTGTACTGTCGTCTTGTCCCATTTTCCTGCCCAGCTGACTGAGCAAGAGGTGCTTGGGGGGCGCAATCTGTGCTTGAAATAGCAGTGCCGTTTGGCAGAGACTACTACGGCCTGATGTCAGCAGGCTTTTTGCAGCTGCAAGCTGCTCTGGATCTACTTGGCGCATCAGTAGCAACATGAAACGCCAAAGCCATGCGAGACACGCATATCCTCTGCATACAAATAAGGTCAACTGCAAATTCTTGCCGCACTTGAGCATGTGGCCCCAAGTAATACCAGGTCATGGGAAACCAGATCTTTGTGTTCGTAGGGTCTCTCCTTCTCAAAATGAGCAAAAACCTTGCATCGCAGGTATCTGTCGCACTTCCGCTCGGTGCACAGGGGGGCCTACTTTGCCGAGCTGCGCACCACCACCGTGCGCAAGCTGCTGCCGGAGTCCTGGGGCTTCCTGTGCCCCGTGCACACGCCCGACGGCTCCCCATGCGGACTCCTCAACCACTTCACGGCTGCCTGCCGCATCGTGGCGGAGCCTGCGGAAGCCCCGGAGGACGTGAGGAGGGCCGTGGTCCAGGTGAGAAACGAGGAATGTTTGATTGCAAGCACCCTCAATGATGTGGACACAGATTCCATTGTTCTCACTACCGAACTACGTTGACTGGATTGAGAGTGAGTTCTCATCGGAAGCGTACAGATATTCTTCCTAGAAACGTAGCAAGGCTCCAGGCACCACTTCTCAAAGTGGTCACAATCATCACACTTCCCATACCCCTCCCCACTGGGAAAGGGGTACATAACTAAAGGGTTCCAGCTGTACAGCATATGCGAGTTTGCTTCACAATCGAAAACAGAACCCCCCTGGATGGACGTCCTGTCACAGCCGTGGCATGGATCTCATGACGTTTTGTCAGGGGCAGGCAGCTTGTGTCCGCCGTTCGCCCTGCCCTTTTCGTGCCTCGGAACCCAAATGATGCCTCAGAGCTGTCATCCGTCATATCTTCATCCCCCAGGTGATGGTGGAGCTGGGTATGGGCCCCGTGGAACCGGCCCTCGTACCCCCCGCCCCCCCCTCCCACGTGGCCGTGCAGCTGGACGGGCGAGTCATCGGCCACCTGGCCGCGGGGCTGGCGGAGCCGGTGGTTCGCCGCCTGCACGCGCTCAAGGCCAGCGCGCTGGCCCTGCTGGAGGGCAGGATGGGCAACGGCAGGCTGCCCACGCTGCAGGTGAGTTTGCCCTTTTTGCTCAGGATCTTGGGACATGTCCCAGGTGTGCATCGACCTTCGAGGCGGCAAAGGAAGGGGGATTTCAAACTGTAGATCGAGAACAGGGATCCAAGAACAGGATCCATGGGATTGAGGTGGGACTGAATCCTGAGGAGAAGGCACATGTGAGATGATGGAGGAAAATTGGGGGTCAGTCTCAATAAGCATCTATGGCTCTATGTGAGAAGACAATACTCTACTCATTCCATAGTACAAGCAGAGAGGGACAGGTATTCTGCTGCCATTCTGGGCTCTATACTTGCATGACGTCCTGCAAGACTGCAAAGAATATGCCTTCAGAGGACAATTCCCAATGATTTCTCACAGAGACACCTCCCCACTGTACACACAGCACTTGGAGGGTGTGACGAAGCAGGATGACAGTGGAAAGGCTGCAAGCAAGATTCCAGCCTTGGACACAGACAAAGGCGCATGTGGCTGGATTGCAGGGGGCGGAGAAGATGTTCCCTGCCCACACGGAGGTGGTCTACCTCCCCTACCAGAGGGGCGGCACATTCCCAGGTGTTTTCCTCTTCACCGAGATGGCGCGCATGATGCGGCCCGTGGTGCACCTGGCCACGCAGGCGCCCGTGCTGGTGGGCAGCCTGGAGCAGCACAACCTCAGCATCAGGTGCCTCGCGCCTCCCTTCCAATCTGGACCTGAATAAACTGTGCAGAACAGCCTGACAGCAGGAATAAACCTTCATAACCAATCCCCTTGGTCGTTCTTAAAAAGATAGGTCAAGATGAATGTTGATGAGGCTTGAGGATTTGAACCAGCGTTCAGGGAAATCTTATGCCCTTTTTTGCTGGGATGTGTGATTCCATCTATTCTCTGCCATATATTGGAGAGATAGAAAGTGAAGAGCTTGCTAGGAGGCTTGGATTGTGTGGAGACAGCAGCCAACCTTGCCGTGACTAGTCATTTTACAATTTACAACACTTGCTGTCAGACAGAGAGAGCTAATGACAAATTTCCCTGCAGCTGTCCGGATGGAGGGGCTGGGGGCACAGCGGGCTTGAAATTCAGCCATGCGGAGACTGGGACGGGTGCCATGCTGAGCGTGGTGGCCTCCATGACGCCCTACAGCGACTTCAATCAGAGCCCGCGCAACATGTACCAGTGCCAGATGGGCAAGCAGACCATGGGCACGCCCGCCCAGGTGTTTCCACCAACCTCCCTACCGTTGTTTTTCTGGTCACGGCATCCCCCCCCCCGCCTCCTGATTGCTTCAGCTGCAGGAATGCTGAAAGTCTGATACCCTTTGAGCCTCCAACCTCTGAGGAGGGGTGTCTCATCTTTTCGTGCAGAGGACATCAAGTTGCTCCTAACTGAGGAGGGTTTCATTGTCCAGGGTTGGTAATCAAGGTGTTGACAGCAGGTTTGGATGACAATGGCATCACTCCTTTCATGACTGCCACATTAAGATTTATTCCACCACGGGCGGTAAGCTACCATAAACAAATACAAAAGTCTGTTTCTTTGGAATGGCATGGGTGAATCGCGAATCCCGACTCGCCACACCACAATGGTTGCATCAGACTCCCTGCATCTGTTTCCCGCACTCAAGTCATTGCAAACTTGTGTTCAGGCACTCCCGCAGCGGACGGACGGCAAGCTGTACAGGATCCAGACCCCCCAGACCCCCATCTGCCGCACGCAAGCATACGACCGCTTCAACATGGACGAGTTCCCCAACGGCATGAACATGATTGTTGCCGTGCTGGCCTACACAGGTGTCCCCCCCCCTCCCCCCCCCGCTCCCCTTTCCCCCTTGGGGAAGAGTCTGAACGTCTTAAACGAGAGCACTGATGTGACTGTTGAGCAGAAAGCACAGACGGCATGGAGTTGGAAGAAAGCAGGCACAAACGGGTAATTGCACGCGGCGCTCAGAGCGGCGCTCAGAAAGTCAACATTCACTCTTCTGGTGGGGAGAGATGTTATACATGCAGGTCCACAAGCTACTGACGAGTCCAATGCTCATGCGGTCAATTGCTCGTTGGCAGGGTCCCCTTGCAGCGCCACCAGCCCGGAAGCATCACCCACAGTCAGACCCCTCTCCAACAGATGGTTTGTACCTCTGAATGCGCCTGAGGGGCTTTGCGTGAGGCGACTCCCACGTTCGCAGGGTACGACATGGAGGATGCCATGATCCTGAACAAGTCGGGCGTGGAGCGCGGGCTGGCCCACGGCACGGTCATCAAGTCCGAGCACGTCGACCTGCGAGACGACAAGGGCCGCCACGTGACGTTCGGCGCGGAGAAGGCCGGCCCGCGGGACGCGCACGCAGCGCCGCAGTCCGCGCTGGGCCAGCGTTTCCCGCAGAACGTGCCCGGGAAGCTGGGGGGGAGGGCGGTCACGACCAAGCGCATCTGTCCGCAGGCAAGCTTTCTTGATTGAGCTTGTCATGGATTTGAGGGGATGTGTTGGGTGTGGGG
>QAXI01000408.1:607220-648749 GCA_004335615.1 Chloroidium sp. JM
CCCGCGCCCCCCTCCCATCCCCCCTCTGCATGTCCAGCCCATCAATCTCTCCGCTCGATCCCACTCCTCTCTACCCCGCTCCTAACCAACTCACCCCTCAATACTTGCGGTGGCATGCAGGTGGGGCAACACATCCAGCAGCTGTGCCACTCCATCGCTCTCCTAAAGTGCTCGACCGATGACAAAACCCTGGACCCCACCTCCAGGAAACTGCTCTTCAACCATGCACACACGGTACTGAACCACATGCAGGTGCAGGACCTTTCCCCTTTCATCCCTTCCCCTACCCCCGCTCCAGACGCACCAGCCAGCCCACATATCTTTTGAGAAATACCTACGAATTGACCCTGACTCAAAATTGGCCTTTTTATCATGCACATGCAGTTCTTGACACATGCAGGTTGAAGCCCCAACACGCCTGGATCTGAATACACTGCTTGCCAGTGCTCAATACCATCCCCTTTTCAACCTGGATTTGAACACACCTTATGCTCTCTGTGCAATGACCATTGCAGTGCCTAATCGATGGCCTGTTCATCTGCAGAGAACCTGCACTGGGAGTCGAGTTCAGGACCAGTCTCATGTCTCTGTGTGAATTGTTTTTGAGCCAGGCTATCCTGCATCTAGCGAGACTCGTGCTGTAGCTTATTGAGCTTGTCTGCAGACGTTCTGCTTGGCAGCTGCTGCCAAAAAAGCGGCGTTGCAGGCGCCGCTCCTGCCCGCCGCTGTGACGCTGCCTCTGGACTCCTCCTGCTCCTCCACCCCAGGCGTGGCAAGGTGAGCGCGGAACTCTCTTGCTCATGGATTCCTGGCTTGGCAAGGTATGACCAAATTTCTTCTGTCCTGGCAGCGTAAGGCGAGGCGGCCATGCTCAGCTGCGGCCATGGAAGCGACATGCCGCCTTGATTACACATGCTTCCAGGAAATGTGCACTGCATTCGAGGTCATCCAAGGGCATTAAACGGAAATAGAATATAGTAGCATGATGCCACTCATTGCCCACCACATATGTCATACCATCTGCACGTGGTGAGGGTTCATATCCTAGGAAAAGCATGTATTCATTGGAATCCTTTTTTTTTGCATTACCATAGAGTCCAATATGGTTGATAGCATTAGCGCTTACTTGAAATACATAGCACTACAAAATTGTGTCTGACGACAGGCACTGCTTTGGCATTTGGGATAGAACACCTTTTTGGACTCCGCACAATCCTCAAATCTGCTGACAAGTCTCTTCAAAACTCTGAGATCAGCCACACTTTTATTCCTTCGAGTATCACTGCATCCTCGACATCGTTATGGCCGCTAAGAGAGCAATCCGGCAAGCCAAGACAAAAAATAATGCTGCTGGGTGTACATGCACAGGCTGTCAAAAGTAGCATGTGGCAATGGAGATTTGCAAGAATGTTGTATGATGCACAAAAACAAATGATCACCTTATAAAAAGCAGAATGTCCCTGACAGGCCTGCGTGCCGGTCCCTGCTGGACGTGCCCATCCTGCAGCATGTGAGCAGCCTGCTATTGGCCACCCAGCCCACCCCGCCACCGCTCATCTCCAACCACTCGGTACGCCGCCCAGCCGTCCTCGCGGGATGACATTGGCAGTTCTTGGATATTTTGCTGATCGAAACCCCTATGGGACAGCCAAAAAGGCATTGATGGTAAAATTCCTCTACAAACGGGGCCTCACGCTCAACAGAAGATTGAGGACCTGATACAGACGCAGCTCTAGAATTGACTTGGAAGTGAATTCGCTTACTAATTGGCATGGAATACCTCTCCAAGCAGGGGGAAGCTCCCAATCCAAACTCTGAAGTCCTGGACCAAGGTTCTAGAGCAGCTGCGGTCTGTCAGTTGAAGGAGGTCATGTATCTCAAGGCAGGTAGCTCGACAAAAGGCACCTGAGATGCCTTGCCATGCTTGCATCAGCAGGGCGCGAATGTGGCGGCAATGGCAGGCATGGAGGCGGCCCAGGAGGGGGAGGTCAAGCTTGCGCTGCTCATGCTGACGCCCCACATGAACCCACAGCTCTTCCCCGAGGTCGGCCTCTGTCACTCTGCATCCTGTGACGAAAAGCCTGTCTTCTGCCTTCTCCAACCATCTGCTTTTGCTAGAGCAAAAGTGGAGGAGAAGTGAGGGGGTGGCAGACATTTGACAAATGGATCCCTTCCCCAGTCCGCCTTTGAAACTCACATGGAGCCTTGCATCATCTTGCATATGCACTGCTAGGCAAGGATACGTGTCGATGCCGATAGGGAGGATCCGGCCATTCAACGTCGCTGCAACATGGAAGATCAAATTGGCCCTTTTCCTGGTCGGTGTTCTTGGTAAAACTTTGCCATTTCTGCTCACCTTTCCATGAGCTCAAATCCAATGTTGCGGGGCTGAGCTCTTGTCCAGGCAAGCTCAGCCCAAGTCATCAGGCCATGCAAACATTGCAGAGTCAAGAATGGATGTGTAGTATGTGCTACGCACAGGTTCACCCCCCTATGCACAGCTTCTCCTTGAATGAAGCTTTGGGTTTTGGTGTAAGGGGCACACTGATGGCAGCAACCTTTAAAGTTTGAGGTCTGGACCCTGTGTGAAAATTTTGCCGCGTGGTGCAGTTCAAGGCCCTGCCACTGGGCGGTGCGAGATCATGGACGAAATCGGAGTACGAGCTGTTGGAATATGGCCTCAAGCACTACAGCGCCAAGTCCGTGGAGTCCATCCGCAAGTACTTCTTGCCCGCCAAAACCACCGACAGCATACTGGCGCACATCAGGGTAATCTCTCGACAATACTTGCTCCCTGTGAGCAAACAAACAGCTTGAACAGGCACTCCAGAAATTTGATAAGATTAATATGATTTCTTCTTTCTTTACAGCACTGCGGAGGAAGGACAATGAGCTGTTCAGGTGCCTGAGCTCAACCCTCCTGCCGACCCTACGCCTTGTTGAAGAACCTTTTTGGATCCCTTCATGATAATCAGCATTGAGAAGGATACAATGGCTTTCAAAATACGGGAGGGAGAGAGTCTTCCAGAGAAGCTGGGACCACCCACATTACCGCTCCTGCAGATGGCGCACGAGAAGCTGCCGGCGCACCCCAGCTGCGGCACCCCCCTCACGGAGGCGGAGCTGGACGTCGTGCGGGCCACCCTGAAGGAGCTCAAGGGCGCCGCGCGCGTGTGGGACGTGCTGGCTCTGGAGCACCTCACCAACCGCAGCGCGGAGGAGATCCGGCGCCTGTACTACCAGCAGGGCTACGGCGCGGCCGCCTCGGGCAGCTGGAGAGCCCAGGGCAAAAAGCCCCGCACCGGTGAGTAGACTGGTTGGCTGCATTGGTGGGTCTTGAAGGGGTGTTAAGGGGCCAACGTTGCACAGATTCTGCATCAGACAATAATACAAAGAGCTGCTCTGTGTCTTTGGATTTGATTTGTGTCCAGGCATGCTTTTGGGGGAATGGCGGGGGGATCAGTTGAGTAGAGGGCAGCTTCAGGCTGTGTGAGATGGTTTGAAAGCAGTCTAGCGGGCAGTGCATCATGTGTATCTTTGCATCAGACAGGGGATTTGAAGAGTTCCTCTATGTCTATGGAATTGTTTGTTTGAGGATGTGATCACAAGGGAAATGGTGGGGGAAGGGAGAGAAGTGGGATTCCCAGGCCACACAGAAGTGTGCCTGCCAGTGGTGTATGATCGCGTAGGGCATTGGGGCAAACTGGCAGTGCCGAGAGAAATCAGGAAAGCCATCTGGCATGCTCAGTGTTGCTTGGTCCTCATCTGTCTGTGCAAGATGTGATTACCCAAATCGAGCCCACTTTTGTATTGGATGTGCAGGGAGGGTACCGACTGCAGCTGCCAACAATCCAAAAAGTGGTCCCCTCTAGTGAATCCTAGAGGAGCTCTGAGGAGCTGAAGCACTCTTTTGTGTCCACCTGGATGGTCAAAGGAACGAAGAATGTCAAGAAAGTTGAATTGATCTGTGGTGCAATTCAATCAAGACTGATTGATCTAATGCCGCCTGCTCTCAGCCTTTGATCCTGTGGCCACAGAATCGCAAAATCCTTGTAGGATATGAGACTCCTTGTATTCTCTGAATATGTCCTTGCAAGAAATTTGTGACGTGGACTTGATATGAAGGGCGAGATGGATATGGCTTCCCTTGGATTGGCACGCTGCCTGTCCTGTCTTGTTTTGTGACCAGGACATTGCTGATCTGCAATAATGGCCAATGCATCATCATGTGCAGCGACGTCAACATGTCCATTGGGCTCTGCAGATCTCCGCTGATCATCATCAATACTTCTCAATCCGATGGCGGGCTGAAAGACAAGGATGATAAATCTGGGGGACTTTGTTGCGGGATCTCGGGCATGACACCCAGGGACTGGGGCAGCTTGTGAGAGCAAGTTGGCAGTGTATAGCTGAAACTGTGAGAAGCTCAACAGGGTCAAAAGGGCGGCAAGGGCAATAGGTCTTCAGAATATATAATCTTTGGGAGAAATCTAATGACTGGACTTTCTGTTCTGCTTGGGTGGTGATAATGTTCTTCATTTTCTGCTATCGCCTCTTACAGACAGGGCTCAAATGGCAATCAGATTCATCCTTAGACCCAGGCCAGCCAGACTGTCAACTTCTGATGGCCTCCAATCTGCTCCAGTCGCAGCAGCCAAGCATGCTGCCTGCAGCTCAGTATCCCCAGACATGCATATTATCTACAGGCACCTCAAGAAGGGGTCTTCTTCACAGCGCGGGGACTCTGGAAGGGAAAGTATCATTGGTGTCTTTCAGATTCTTGATTAAGCGTTTCATCAATGTCTCCTTCTCACCAGGACAAGCATTGTACCAACGGGCACAGTGCATTACTGCAATGGCTTCTACCCCTACACGAACTGACAATGCAAGCCTCATGACTCCTCACGCCTGCTCAGAAGCTGAGTGTGGGAGTTGAGCGTCTCCAGAAGCTGCCTCTGTGACCGCTCAGCCTGCAATTTCTCGGAATCTCACATGCTGCCTCACGTCGCTGCCTCACATTCCTGCAAGCTGGGCAACTGAAAGGGCATAGAATGCCATACAAATTACGACCAACTTAAGTGCATTGTGGTCAACAAAAAGAGGGATCACCGTGCGAGCGCCTGCGCCACTGGCCGGAGCACTACTCCTCTCCTCACGAGGACTCACATTCTCTGGCTCATCCCACCTGCTAGCTGATAAGCATGTGCCCGGAATCAGACCCCAAGCCAGGTAGATCCTTCTCTTGACCTTCATCACACTTTATGGCAAGAGTCTGCACCCCAGCAGTGCAGAAACGGGCGGAAAGGAGAACCTGCTGTGGCAGGGATGGTGGCGGGGGAAGACTCCTCAAAAGCGCTGCGAGGTGGGGAGGTGACATTGGAGGGCAGCCCCCCTCCAAAGCCGCTGGCCTCCAGCTTCTCGATCCTCTGGCCAGATCTTGAGCCGAAAGCGGAGTCCCTCATCTCCAGCTCCTTAGGTGCTGGGGCATCCCCATCAGCGCCGTCCTCTTTGAAGGGCACAAAGCGCTTTCGCCTGCATGCAGGGCAGGAGCTGTAAAGGGCCCAGTCATTACCTTACTTGGTCTCACATGCATATAGCTGGTCATCAGACCAGGAGGGAAGAGGTGACGAGGTATTCATTGAGCTGTACCTGTGCTGGCTAATCAAGCCATTTGCACAAGCAAGCTTTTGAGCAATTGTGATTACTCACCTCTCGAACACCATTGCCACATGCAGCGAAAGGACCTCCTAGATCTCCAAACAAACAACGATTCACCCGTGTGGAGATTGACTACCCGCATTCTGTCACAATAGTGGCAAAGTGGCAATGGGGAATTCTCTTCCCTGTTATACCGTCTATGAAGGACAAGACTTGTGTGTACCTCATAACAGAGAGCAAGCCTCTCTGTGCAGAGGATTTTGTCAAAAATATTTCACCCTGAGTAATCTTAACAGAGGGGCCATACCTGCTGCGCCGAGCCAAGAAGACAGTAGCACCCAGGATTGCGGCCAGGCCCAGCACCCCTCCCACCACTCCCCCCGCAATAGCTCCCGCATTGCTGCCTCCTCCTTGGGAGACTCCCTGCTGGCTGCCCCCCAAGGCACTCACAGCAGCCGAGGCGGGTTCAGGGGCGGGGGTGACGTCCTTCGCGGGCTGTGGGGCTTCCGCTGGTGGCGGTGGCGGCACTGCAGCAAGTACAAGGCACCATATCAGCGCTTGAAGGACAGGGCTCGATCCAGCCATCCTGATGGTGAAAAAAAACGCTTGCGTGGATAAGGCCCTCAAGAGGGATAGAACCGAGGTCTTGAGTGGCTGGCACATTTGCCATTGTGTATGCAGAAGCCAGAAATTTGGAATAGCTTGGCTGAGGTGATCCAAACGAGCATTCATGTATGCAGAGGCCAGAAATTTGGAATAGCTTGGCTGAGATTATCCAAACGAGCATTTTTAAACTCTCATAACAGAAATTGCGAATGGAGCCAGCACTCCAAATCACCTCCTTGCCCAAGTTATTGCATTGGCCTTTGCATGGGGGAGGTGTGCTCCCATTCCACTACCTTCTTTCCTGTTGTCACGCTTGGTAGTCTCAGTAACGGCGCGTCTGAACCCTCTGTGACCCGGCACGGAGTTCCGGGTCGCCCCCTAGCAAGGAAAGAGTGATTGCACATTCAATTACCACGTGTCGCAGATATCAGAGTCAGGATAGGACTCCACGACACTCCAGGTGGGAAGGTGTCCAAAGAGGGACGATCCTCACCTGAGCCTGGGTCCTCCCCCATGGTGTACGCCCGGTACAGCAGGCCTATCTGGCGGTCGGTGAGCATGCTGTTGAAGAGGGCCAGGTGGGCCACGCTGCCGTCGAACACCCTGGTAGGCTCGCCATCGGAGCGCCCACACAAGTGGATGGGGTTGCTCAGATCGATGGGCGCGCCGCCTCCAATCTGCCAGCACATCCAAGTTTACATCAGAAACTTGTTGCACAGCTCCTGATCACAAAGAAGAGATTGGTATATGAGAAGCAGGACTCTCTGTTTCGTACAGCTGAACTCTGGGTTCCACGACATGTTCAATCACTGCAAAAAAAAACTTTCCCAGACCATTTGCAACAGGGAGCAAGGATTGATCTCAGACAATCACCTCCTGAATTCTCATCGGTTTGCAGCCCAGACCTGCTTGCCATTTTCATGTGGAGATTACTTCTCCAAAAAACCAGCGCCTAGCGTTTCCAACCACCAAGGCGAGTGCACACCTGTATGTTGCCGGTGCGGTTTGCGGTGGTGGAGCTTCCGGTCAGCTGCCCCGCCGGGGATCCGTCCAGGAACAGCCTGTAGCCGGCGAACGAGCGCGGCTGGGTGCTGATGGTAACCATGTGCCAATTCCCATCGTTTGGATCCGTCTGCAGGACAGAGTACACCTCAGTAGCCTGTCTCCAGGCAGAGAGCCAAAAAGCACTCTGACAATAGGGGATTTTGGGCCTTGGCCACATGCTAGCACCAATTTGTATCTTGATGAGCTCTCCACACCTTCATCGCACCCATATCTCCAAACAAGTGCTCAGCTAATGCAACAGGCAGAAATCCAGACAAAGCAATAACACATTCTTTGTATTCCCGATCTTGCAAAGCGTGTTTCAAATTGCCAATGCATTGATGGCAGATTCCCCACCCAGCGATGATTTCTGATCATGCCCATCGACTCCCTCCCTTGCGCAACAGCGATGAGAGTGATATAATATAGAATTAAATTGATCGGATGACCAAATCGTGATTGGTTCAGCACTTTGGCAGAAATGACACGCTACTGCATCGCGGACATTCTCATCCATGGAGGATCCGCTACACCTCCCAACAACGCAGGTTTGCCTCCACAGTCGAAATCACCTCACTGGGTGGCAAGACCCGCGCGGCCTCACCAGATTCAGCGGCTGCTGGTCCAGGTTGTTGATCTGGCCGTCGGTGTCCAGGTACACCTGGCTGTGCACGTCCTGCGAGGCGACCGGCTGGTCCCGGGAGTCCTTCACCAGCGTCCTCACGACGCCATACCCCACCGCAGCTTTCCCTGGCATGTAGACGAAGATCTGCATCAAAAGTCGTCCTTTTCAGGTCTGGCTACACCCATCAACGGAGCAAGTGGTTACTGTAGCCTTGCAGGTCAAAATCCTCGGTGATAACCTTCACAGATGCTCCACAGATTTGTCTTCTAGGACACAAACTTGGCTGCTCAGGGGTAAGCTGAAAGTGCCAAAGGACATTAAGAGCGTGGATGCTGCTTGCAAAAGTAGAATCATGCCTCAGAAGTGGCAGTTGAAAACCCCACACTCCAATAGTTTAAAGCCATTCATCAGTCAGTGCCTCAAACTACCCAGGTAAAATCAGGCAGGAGAGGGGAGGTCAGCTGCAGTGCACCTGGTTCGGATCAGAGGGGTTGGCTCCCGAGTTTCCCGCCCCAGACTGGGAGAACAGGAACCCCAGGGTGGTGTTCTGGTAGACGCTCCCCACATCCGTGCGCCCCGGCCTCTTCTTGATCCACAGGCTGAGGGTCCAGGCGCCGGAGGAGGCGAAATTCGCAGGGTCCAGAGTTACCCTGCTGTTTGAGACCTGCACATGAAGCGATTCTAACATTGCTCCACACATTGTCACTTAAGATGTATGAGATGAGAGTGCATCCGTTGCAAAGCTAACAAAGCTTTTCTATCTGAAGATTACCTTTTCCTGTCGATCAAAAGATGGGTGGTTCATTTATTATTTGGATCAAAGTTGCTCACAATGTGGGTCTCGTATGTATGCGGCGGCGGGTGCTGGAACACAGTTTCTCCTGATAGCGGCAGGACAAGGTATGGCTGATTTGAGCGTCTCTCAATGGATGCAAAGCAGGCAGACATCATCCCCGGTCAGACCAGTAGGTCCCAAGGACAACGTGGGCCATCAGATCAGCAACCCATCTACCTTGCTTCTCACGTTCCTGCCCGCCAATCGGAATTGCAATGCAGCACCTGAAAGAACATGATGTCTGCAGGGAGGTACCTTGGAGCATCTGAGGACGAAGCCGAAGGTGTCGTCGGGCACCCAGTCCACCCCTGAGGCGCGCCCCTGCAGGGTGGGCAGTGTTGCGGACGACAGGGAGCCCCCCGTGAGGGGGAAGAAGGCTAGGGGCTGGGGGATGCGGTATGCGGCGATCGGGCGGAAGGCACGAACCAGAGCCTGCCAGCCCGGGGCTGTGGCACGGCAGTAGCCCACGTTGGCCACAAAAGCCTCCACCACCACCTCCTGATGCGTGCACACAGAGCCTCAATGCCTTTTCCAATCCGCCAAAAGGGCGCTTGGGTGGCCACATAAAACTTTCTGCTGGATGCCTCTTGAGGATTTGAGTGGCCACACTCAAGTTTCTGTTGGATGCCGTGGTTGTCCCATTTCTTCTCCCACCAAAAACTACAAAGCGTCTGCTAATATGGGAAGCGGTGGCTTTTTTTAAATGAGCCTGATCACGCTGCAAAAACAATCTGACAGAAAATTTCCATTCTTGCTGATGGATACAGGCCTTCTTGAGCAGCGCCCTCACCCGAACGGTCAGCGGCTGCTTGACGGGCAGGGGGATGCAGGCGAGGCCGGGCTGGCACCCCGTGGCGGTACCCACGTGCTGCTCGGCCGTGTGGGGCACGCAGAAGCCGTTGGCCCTGCCGCCGACGGGGAAGCCGGCCTCGGAGTCGCCGATCTCCTGCAGCGTCAGCCGCTGGGGCACAGGCTGTGGGCGGCAGGCCTGCCACACGCCGCTGGTGGCTCCCAGGCAGGAATCCTCGCCCGGTCCACCGCCGCAGTTGGTCAGCATGGATCCGCTGCAGCAGCAACTCAGGATGGAAGACCGTTTTGGACTGGATGCACATCGTGGAAAGAGAATTTTCGTGCTCTGTGTGTTGAGTTATTGCTTTTTTGTGGGCATTGCATTGGGAGGTCAGTGTGGGGAAGGCGAAGGTGGAGGTAGGGGGAGGTGGGGAAGGATTCCTCAGAAAACGCACATTGCAGTGATCTTGTGAGTCAGCTTGACAGCAGAAGGGCACAGACTTCTTGGCGGCAGAAGAGTCGATATGATTCTAGTTCTCAGGTTCAGGTAGAGGTAAGAGGTCCGAGAGGATGAAGGTGTGAGAGGATCCCACTTGTGGATGATTGGCAGTTGGCACTTCTCCCCCGACACGGTGGTCCTGTTGGTGACGAAAAAGCTGTTGGGCTGGAGGTTGGGTGGCACGACCTGCGAGGCAGGAAAGCCACATTGGCTGCTGACATATCAACCTGGTTGACGAGCATCTCAGCAGCCAGAAGGTACCTTGCAACAGTGCATCAATCTCCCTCACAGAGTGACCATGGCACAAGACACTAAAATCCCTGCAACCAAGAGGTTGGAGTGGTCGGACCACAGTGCTTGAGAGCCCAATCACACTGCCTGAGAGAGAGGCCATTTTTTCCCAAAACCATGCCGCCGCGTTGGACAGTGCTGTATGCCAAAATGCACCTCTGAAAATCAGGACGTACCAGCGGCACCCGAGGCTGAGGGATGGGTACTTTGGAGGCGCATTTGACCCAGTCCCCTCCTGGCGAGGGGCAGGACATGCTGCCATCTTTGTAAATGCAGTCCACCTCAATGGTGCCCTGCAGACACAATGCAGCCTCACCTCCTGTACAAGACTGCTAGCCTGACCATGAGATACTCAGGTAATGAATCAGTCCTCGCACCCTTTCCCGCTCCATGTCTCCTGTGGTCAGACTTTCCAGAAACAAGCTTGTCAAGAGCAGAGCAGTGGGGGATTGTTTGGTTGCCAAGGCTAACTGTGCACAGGCATGTCATTTCTGCCTCCTACTACTTATCCCGTGACGGAGATCCCTTTTGCAATGCCATGATTGACCAGTGTGCCTCTCCTCATTCAAGATCTGTTGAGTTTGTAGAAGCTTATTGAGCATCTCAGTGCTTGTGACACTGGTGGATCTCATTAGATAGATTAATGAAAGATGGGCCTGAAAGTTTATCCAGTACTTTGTGTGCTTTAAAAACACACAAGGTTCAAATCCTGTGTAAGGACTCGAACAACATCTCTGGTATCTGTTTTGCGTTCATATGAACCAGGGTCCGAGAGGCTGGTTTCAATGCCAGCAGAGACAGAATCACAGGGTACAAAGGAAAAGAAACATGTTACCCTGTGCTTCTTGTTCTGCACTCTGTTTAATCAGTCAGAAGCCAGGCAAGGAATGGCAAGACAGGCACCTGAAGGACGGTTGGAAGAACGCATGCAGGCCCCCTGGCAGTGACGCGGCTTAGGCCCAAGGTGGCATTGATGCCGCTCATGCTCACAGGGGATCCTGTCCGGCACCTGCCCACTTCAACAGGTCAATCTTGAGGTCACCATAGCAACGCGGCACAGCATAGATTAAAGGATATGGTAAGCTATGAGGCACACTCCAACCCTATCAATTTTGACTCAGCTTGCACTAAAGTACATGCTCGACTGAGAGTATCACTTTCAACACCATTAGCTTTGATCCCACAGATGCCAGACTGTTGCTCTCCTACTGTTCTTCCTTGTTCCCACGACATTGGACCTGCAAATTATCTCATGCTCACTTCCTACAACTCAATATCAAAGCAACCTAGAGATGATGCTGGAGAGAACAAGGTTCAATCAGGAACCAGAGATGACGCTGCTTAGAGAAGAGATCTATCAGCAACACCAAAGATCGAGCACTCTGAAGGTGGATCAGGAATGTTGGAAAGGTCTTACTTGGCCCAGTCGCTGCCATTCCTCCTGGGGTCCTCCGCCCAGCAGAGGGGGTCGCTCAACCCCGCAAACCGCACGCAGCTGTCGCTCCTCTGCCCCTGGAACTCCAAGGGAGTGGTGCACAGCGTGCCGTTCACAGTGCGCAGGCCTGGCAGCTGTGTGGGCGCCGGAGGGCTGGCAGCACACTCCTGCACTCAGAAGACTTTCAGCTTTGCCAGAGCCTGACAGTCATTGCAAGCGCCGTCTCATACATGTCCCTGAATGCTCCGTGCACACATCCTTTACAGCTTGTAGCTTGCCCCAAAAGGTTCGCAGAGGGAACTGCTTCCTGAAAGCTCCATCACCTGTCTTTCGTCAGGACAGCCCAATGACCGTAACAGCTTCACACTGCATCTTACATGCTGTCTATGCTTAGGACGAGGGTAGCTTTGCTCGAAGCAAGAAGTCAGTCCGCCAGTTGTCACGGTGTTGAGCAAGTTTTCGAGACGCGTGTTTGGAGGGGGGAGGAAGAATGTTTGGGGGCGGGGGTCGTGTCACCTCCCACTGTCCGCTTGCCAGCGGGCAGGCAGGGAGACCGCCGACCAGGATGCAGTCATGGGGCCCCTGGGGGGTGAGAATGGGCTCGCAGGGCTTGCCAGAGACAGTGGGCTGGCCGCTCGCGGTGGCAGGGGCAGGTGGCATGCCGGCGTCGGAGACAGCATCGAAGAGCGACTGTACCTGCTGCGGCTGCAGTGCAAAGTCGTACAAGCCTGCAGATGCAGCAGCCGTATTGTGGCGGAAATCGGTCCAGATGTTCTCGAGGTAATTCCAGAGCAAGGATCATGCAGGGAAAGTGCCACAGACGATGGGCCATCACTCACGGCCTTTCCGCCACCAATTTCGCCTATCAGAATCCTGTCCTCATCCCTCCCTCTCCCCCACTTCCATCTTGCATTCCTTACCTCTTCAAATAATGCAATCTTATCTCTCCGAGCACTTCTTCCTATAGAGCCACCTGAGTTTTCCAAGAGAAGGAGGGAAAAGCACCCAGGTAGGCCAGCTGGCCGTCAAAGTGCCGCTGTGGATTGTCGTCAAATCGGGAGCACAGGTTCGCTCTGGAGGGCAGTTCCATAGGATTCCCCCCATTCACGAGTGGAGGCAGTCCACCAGAGTTGCTGGGCTCCCCCGCCCCTACCTGGCCCACCAGAGCGCCATCCACGTACAGCCTGCAGGCAGTCCGCAAAATCATCTGAATGGGGCTGTCACTCTCAGCCGTAACGAGTGGTCTGGCTCAATTATTTCCCGCCTGTCAGTGTCAATCCTGAAGTGCAATCAATTTGCGACGATGCTCTCTCAATTCTACTGTTCTCAAGCAACCTGACAATAACGTATGGAAGGTGAGTTGTGATCACCTCCAAGGCTTCAATGAGGAACGGAAACGAACGTAGGGGACAAGGAAAAGGTGCAAAGAGAACAAGCCTTAGACAAGCCACCAAAGAGCTCGTTGCCGATTTGGGAGGAGGCGTTTGGAGACCGGGGAAGCAGCCAGACCTGAAACCCATGGTGCCATTGGGCTGGGAGGTGATTGTGGCCATGTGCCACAAGCCGTCCTTCACATAGGACCGATCTCTCATAGTGGCAGAGGGCAGAGCACCAGGGTCCATTGGATCTGGCTGTGAGTTCTTCGTGAACAGCTGGTCAGAGTCCTGTGACATGGGAAGAGGTGATCGTGCATTTGAGAAAATGGGCCTTTTGATGGACGCGTCACTGTAGCAAAAAAATGCTGCCGAGCATGCAAATGCAAGCCCACATTCGGATTGCAGCATCAACTACACAGCACTGCTAAATGGATCATCACAATTGGGTCGGAGGTTCCCGCCTGTCTGACAAGCAGCAAAAACCAGATTTCTGCACTTCGTCAAGATAGCATCCATGGACGAGATAAGACCCGGGACTCACCAGGTAGGTATAAATGTTGGAGGTGTCATTGGCATCAAATACTGCTGCGCGAACAACTTCAAAGGCATTCATCTCCGTGCCAGGGAGGAAAAGCTGGATCTGCGCCGTGAAGGAAGAAATCATCTCTTGATCACGTTCCCCACAGGGGGGGATGAGGGATGAGTCGGTATCATGGGCGAGATTAGGGGCCCTCGGTTCCTATGCATGAGCAATGGTACCTTTCCTCTTCAGGCAAGACTTGAGGGTGAAAAGCCATGAAACTCAACACCCCCCAAAAGACACAATGTAATTCTCCCAGCAGCACGGCTGGGGTTTGTACCAGCCACCAGTGAGAGCACTGTTGTTTGAGGATGCATCTTCATCTACCTAGGCAGTACGTATGCTTGGTTAACAATGGATTATATGATAAATGAGACACTATCATGGCATCGCCCCTCACACCATGTAGTCTACCACCCTAATTCCAATGACACCTCCTCTCAATTTTGCATTGCAGCATTAATTTGTGATCGACACCTGATTCGATCCCGCTCCGCTGCCGAGGACAGCCTCAGGGGAGGCCTGGGAGAAGATGTACTGCGGCTGCTGCCCGCTGGCATTGTTGGCCTTGAACCAGATGTTCACGCTGAACGCCCCCAGTGCAGCGTAGGGGGGCACTTCCAGCTGCATGGCCCCCTCCTGGTCCCTTTGACACTCTGCGTTGTGGGCGAAGAGGCCTCCGCTGGCCTGATAAGCCCCCGTGGCGTTGCCGGTGTAGGTCTGCAGGGGGTAGGACCTGAGAGTGCCGGCCAGGGGGAAGAATGCCCTGCACACAGCCTCAGTGGTGCTCGTGCAAGATTTGTTGCAGCCAACACAATTTGTTAAACGAAGAGAAGCTACACTTAGGCTGGATGAGCTGTCACAGATACTGCTATGATGAGACCATAACCCCACTATGCCTGAAGATTGCCGGAATTCCACTACACCAAGAAATTCTGTTGAGATCCTGAGAGGAAATCCTCGGCTGTACTTTCTTTTGACCTGCTATTATACTTGATCACAACAATCAGCCCAACAGTGATTTATGGAATCCTAAATCCTCCCCCGCTCTCCCTGCTTGGATTAGAGGAAAGCCTTGTGACATGAGTGGGCAGCTTAATGGTTCAGAATGATATCACAGTAATTCATCAAGCAAGTGCCCTCGTACTTGTTCAATTTCCTACTTGAAAGGAACCCTACAAGAGATTTGACACTTGGCTGTTCAGCGCATGTTCTTGCTGCAAACTCTATGAAGACCCTTACCCTACTCAGCCCCATGGAAAAAAGGCATCACGGCCAAGCAATCTACTGCATTTGTTTTCCTGTAGCTTTCACAAAACGAAATTTTCGTCTCCACAAACCAAGTTTTCTGCTGCCCAACATGTTTTTTTGTAGCACATCAAACGGATTTGCGACTGCCTACCAGGTAAGTGTCGATGACACAGACTCCAATAGAAATCACCGTTCCTTCATCCTCAACATTAAGCAGCTAGCTGATTTCAATTAGTCCACCATCTAGCATACTCCAGCCAATACTAGATTGGCATCTAGCACTACAAGGCAGTGCAGTGCCAATCAAGGGTCCATCAATGCCCACGGTTGGTCCTGTATGATGCTGGGCTGCAATCAGGGCGGTGGGGCGGTGGGGCGGCGGGAAGGATGTCTGATGCTCGGAGAAGGGCCGGGAGGGTCTCTGACCTGGCGGGGGGCACCAGGGAAGCCCGCGGCAGCGCCAGGCCTCCCTCCGGGGCCGCCGTGCAGACACCTACGTCCCCGACGTCCACGCCACGAGGCAGGTTCGCGGCCTGGATGGCCTCTGCAGAGATGGCCACGCACAGCTCCAGGTCCTGGCAGGACTGCAGGGGGGCCGCTGCAGGAATTCAAACCGCATTAGTCATCTTTTCGTGAATTTTGCCACAGAGGTCTGCTGGTGCAGGGTTCCCAAAAAGCTCGGTGTTCCCCCGGGGTCAGAGCTCGAATAGAAAATGAGTAAACTCTGTATCTCTATCCTCACAGGCCCTACCAGCTCTGCAAGCCAACACATTGAGCACGCTTTGTGCTGCCATTCAGCAATGTCCTAGGCTGCCTGCTTCCTCAAACAAGAATTCTTTGCGAAGGACAGAGCTGCCATTAATGGACACAAACTGTCTCCAAGAGTCAAAAGTGAAGCCCATGCCTGCCGCTGTGGATTCAAAGCTTGTGTGCAATCAGACCTGCAACTGCAGTGGAAGGAGGGGGTTGTATGACGGGGTCAGATCTGGCAAGCGCGGTACCTGTGTTTGGCGAAAGCACGCACACCGTCTTGCCATTTATGGTCCACATGCCAGTGGAGGTGGAGATGATGCTGGGGCCTGGGGCGTTTGCCGAAACACTCGTGGGGGCAAGGGCCCCGCTGCCTGTGTCCGCCTCAGGTGATGCCAGCTCCTGCAAATAGGAGGTGAACTTTTGAAATTTGATCCAATTCAAGCCCTGAGCAAGGACAGCTGTTGTGATTGACCTTTTAGCTCACAGGAATGAGAATGCACACAAGCAGAGACTTCTCCAAAAGGAAACAATACTTCACTGAACTGATGGCCTCATATGAGGGGTCCTGTCCAAAAGCTCATGCGATGAGAATTTGTATATGTTGCTGCACTATGATTGCGCCACAAAAACAAATCACCAAGGAAGGGATGCTGCAGGTGGGATTGGAACCAACCGTTTCTATCAGGTAGAGTCCCTCGATCTGCTCGCCAGTGAGGGAGGTGTCAAATATGAGCAGCTCAGACAGCTGGCCATCGAAACCCCGGGAGTTGTTGCGGACTGTGCGCCCGCAGAGGTAGATGTTGTCGTCCACCGTCAGGGGCCCTCCCCCATCCACGGAGTTGAAGCCTGCCGCTGCCGCTGCAAGAGGGAAACACATCCACTGTCATTTCACTCTCGACATGGCAGTGATTGAATTTTATGCACAGCAGCAAAAGTTGCTGCAGGGGAGGATGGCAATTCTTGCACCATCCCTGGCAGGAAGTGACAAGGATGTGATGGGATCATGGCCAGGAGGCTGAAATCCAGCATGTCTTTCTATATGGCCTTCCTACTGTAAGAGATTATACTTGGAGCCTAGCACACTGAAAACACCTTTCAGCAGGTAAAGATCAATGTCCTCTGTGAGCTTCAGAACCGCGATATGCAGCATGATCGACTACCACAATACACCGCTCTCATGATGACTTGAGATCTTCTGTGACATGCTATCTCAAGCTCAGCTGTTGGAAAGCATTGATGATAGATAGAATGTGCCTGATACATTCAAGCGGTCTACCTGTGGTTGGGTTGAGTTCTGCCACCTGCTTGCCGTCCAGGTACATGGCAAAGCCCTTGCTGCCGCGGAGCGTTGTCAAAGTCACCATGTGCCACCTCCCATCCTGCACACCACTTGGCAACCTCATGGCAGTGGGGGGTGGTGCTCTTCTATCAGAACCTCTACCACCTAGCTAGATGGTACTGTCTGCACAGGAAATCCAGATGATGAATCGTGCATCTGCTATGAGTCTTCTTGCCTTGTCAAAATTGAGGTGGAATGGGTGCTGGTACATGGGTGTGTCTGCGTGCGTGTGTGTGTGTTGGGGGGGGGGGTGTAGGGTAAGCCAACCTGGAGCATGGAGGATCCCCTGGCCAGTACAGGGGAGCTCTGGTTGCGCAGCAGCTGGCCGATCATGTTGTCACTGTCCAGGAAGACCTGGCGCCTGCTGTCGGTGTTGTTGTCTGTGGAGTCCCGCACCAGGGCGCGGATCACACCGAAGCCAGGGTGTCCCAGCTGGGGAAAGTACAGCCGCACCTGCCACAAAGTTTCATTTTTACGCACAGGTATTTGTTAATGTGTTGGGTTTGCACTTGCAGGGAAATAGCAACATTCCTCAGAGAAATTCCACTACAATGCCGAGCCTCCATCAAGATCACAAGGAAAACTGAATTCTTACCACCCACCAGGACATAATCTACCAAACCACGCTCCCAAGTGGTATGGGATCAAACCCCAACGTCCAATCAGTACAAGCAGCTCCTCGTTTTTTTTCTCTTTCCTGTAAATTCTCCAAAAATAAAAATATTCGTCTTTGCAGCCGTCCACTCTGCTGCTGGCTTTCTCCACTGGCCCCAGAGCGAGTGTGCTTTGAAAATTTCCACTGGCAGAAGGCTTTGCAGGCAATACAAGATTAGGGATTCCATAGACCCCACCTGGTCTGGCAGGTAGCCCGCGGCTGATGTGGCCTCGTACTCCACCCCCTTTCTGCCCTGGGAGAAGATGTACTCGAACTGGTCGCCCACCAGGCCGGAGGGGTTGGGGCGGAACCAGATGGAGATGGCCCACTGCCCGCCGCGCCCGTACTGCACGGGGTCCAGCATCACCGTGCTGTCGTTGTTCTGCACCCGGACGCGGTTGATGACCTCCTGAGGTGAGGTTGTTGCTTTTCTGACTGCTGAAAGATCTGAAGGGGGTTTGATCTGCATCCCCCAGCCAATGAAGCGTAGACGTCAGTATACTAGCATTCAGAGTGGGTCCCTGCAAGTGCTCAAGCTGTTCTTTTGCGCGAATACATGGGCGGGATAGATGTTAGCGACTCTGCAGCAGAAGTTGTTGAGCTCTTGCGGTATGAACATGAATGCTATCAAAAGGTCGCCCCTGTTTCTCCGCTCAAAAAGGTTGCTGGAACATTTGAATGGAGCAGTGAGATTAATTGAGGTGGCAGCAAGAATCGACGACTCAACAAAGCGTGATGTTCTGAAAGGGAATAGAGTTGTTACTTTTGGGCCTGCAGGGGAGGGTGGCTTCACCTTGTTGCAATTGAGCACAATGCCAGCATTCTTGTCCTCCTCAAAGGTCACGTTGTAGCCGATGCCAGAGTAGTTGCTGTACCCATAATCTGGGTCAGAGTCCAAGCTGCCATCTGCAGGACCACATCAGGCTTGGCCTGCCTGTAATGTTTCTGAGACTGGGTATCGGCTCCAAAATGAATGCCAGGAAATCTATCCCTCCCCCAATATAGCATAATAGTAATATTTATCTATGGCATGGACAAGCAATGGGAAGATTTGATTTGGAACTCACTGGGGCATCTCACCGGAGGACCTCAGCTGTGCCCTGCAAAAGCCTTTCATAGAGAGAAAACCAGCATTGATTGTCGATACTGCTTTGTCAAGGACTTGAGCCTGAACAGATTGCATATATACAATTCCCCACACCACGACAATGATATTCCTTAAGAGCTGTCAATCTTTCATCTTGTTTTGGCTGACTGAGACAGCAAAACGAACGACAGAGGAGCGTACTGAGGAGTGGGAAGTATGCCAGAGGCTCCGGAATGCTCAGCAGGTTGGCCAGCACCTGGTTCTCAACGCTGCTGTAATCACCGCTTGGAGCCCATGCAGGTGCCTTTTGGCCTGCACAGCCCGAGGCTTGTGTCACTTGCATGGCCAAATTATGCATGCTTCTCTACCCACTTCAAGCACCCACCCCCTCTTTCACCACCGACGGTCCAGCTCTCCTTTGCAAGCTCCCCCTGGAAAGCAACGGGCGCCCAACTTGCCATTGTCTAATTGCCGAGAAGTGTAGCAGGGCGTCACCTGCCAGGAAGCTGATACGGGGCGACGGTGCTGGGGCCTGCGCTGGCTCCTCAGCAGTGTACTGCAGCAGGCAGTCATCACAGTTAAGACATGTACGTTGCAGCAAATCACTGCTGTTGGTACAGCAAGACATCCGTTAGAAACCATTGTTCCCTTGCAAGAATTCAGCCACAGCAAAAATACTACAGGTTTCTGAACATGGGTGGCTGGCTGGTTCGAGCCAAACACTCAAGCTACCAATCAACTTCTTTCACATGCCTACTGTAAAGCTCGTCCACCAGAGCAATCAACAGCCCGTCAACAGCCACTATGACTTTCGGACATTCCCACTAAAGAGAAGGTGATGCACCTGCAGGAACAAGTCCATGATGGCGGATGCCGAGAGGGATTGGTCCCAGATGACCAAGTCCAACAGGCGGCCAGTGAAGTGGGAGTCAAACCCCCCTGTGGTTAAGGGGTCGGAGCAGAGGTTGATGTTGTGCGGGATCATCAGGGGATCGCCCCCAGCAGCTGGCTGGGTGTTGCCTGTGCCTGCACAAGCCGACCAGGATACAGCACAGCCTGGTTGCAGGGTTCGTCCGCAGATCCCTATCCGGCAAATGTCTCTGAATGTGCAGTAATATCAGTCAGTCACTCGACATCATTCGCATATGCAGCGGAAGCAAGCATGGCGCCCCTCAGAACACCCCTCCCTTTTTCATCCTGCAAGCATCTACAGTGTCCAGACTCCACAGTGCAATCATGTTCAGACAGTCCCTCAGTGGGCAACAGCAAGGATTCGCTCCAGTGCAATTCCACAGAACGTAGAGGCCATCCTTTAGTAGTGAAGGAAGCCTTGCCCCCTGAAATCACCATTACAGATGAGTTTCTTGCATTGAATCAGGAGCGCCCAAAATAAACAACAGATGATTTTGACAGGACAATACAAGGTGTCCTCAACATCGAATTCCCAGCCCACACAGACACACACTGCAGGCCACCTTCCAATACCCAGCATGCTTCACTGGCAGCATAAGCCCCGCCTAAGCTTGTCTTAGGACACAGAGCTTTTTCAGTGCAGGTAGGCGTCGCACAAAGGAAAGGAGGAGCAGAAAAGGGCCTACTGTTTTGTGGCGACTGGCCGACCAGTTCTCCATCCACGTACAGCTGGAAACCACTTGTGGCCTCGACGTGAGTGGTAAGGGTCAGCATGTGCCAGTCTCCATCAGCAAGGTTTTCTGCAGTAATCGGGCCAACGTGCTGCGCTAGGCCGTCGTTGCCGACCTGCAGCACACAGATCGGCTCGACTTTCCTTGTTGCGGCACAGCTGAGCAGTCAGGCTGCGATTATCGCAAATGAGCTCGCAGGTCCCAAGGAGAAAATTATCTTCCATTGCCAATGCCAATCAGCACCGAGGGTAGAGCAAGACAATGAGTTGGTGGCTAAGTCCGCAGCAACACTGGCCCGTCAGAGCTTTGCAGGCTGCATAGATGTGAGTGGAGCACCCTGATTCTAGAATTTACAGCATGGAGAAAGAGGGCATAGGTCGAATACAAGCGACCCACCAAGCCCGTGGAGTCGATGAAGGTGATGGAATCCTGGCCGGCATACAGGTCATTGACGTCCTTCACCAGCGCTCGCACAACCCCTTCTGCCCCTGGACCACTGCCTGTCCAATCGGTGCTGTTTGTGGCAGGGAAGTAGAGCTTGACCTGCACAGTTACTGACACACGTCGCAAAATGTGGCTGTAATTGGCCCAAATGCTGCAGGGAATATGTGCGATTCTCAACAGCACAGGCCTGTGGCTGTGCCTAAACTGAAGACATGCGTTAGCTACCTTGTGCTCCTAAAATTCAGGGATGGACTGAAACGCAAATCCCGGGTGACAAGTATGAATATAGTGCAGGAGAGAATGGCAGAGGCAATATAGATTAATGGGAAGGGGATGAGAGCAAGGATGATGAAGAACTTACCTGATTGGGCCCCCAGAGGCTTGGCATGGTGTCTTGGACGGTTTCTGCGGTGTGGGAATAGATGTATGCTGCGTCCACACCAGGAGCCAGATCTTTCATCCACATGTTGATCGCCCAGCTGCCATTGCTCCCATATGGCACATTTTGCAGCGTCACAGAGCTGGTCTGCAAACAGCAGACTCTTTCAATGTCTGCACCTGTTAGGCTTCTATGGATTCCGATAAACAAGTCGTCCTCCGTCAAATCCAATTAAAGTCCCTGTCTGGTCAGGGCAAGGTGATAATCCACAGGAAATCTGTTCAGGCAAGCAATCAGGCGTGCAGGTCTGTACGTGCACAAATTGTTCAGGCAATGATGGATCCATAAGAGTGGGATAGCTCACCGAATTGCAGTGTAGGGCAGGGATTTCTGCGTCTGCATCATCTTCAAACGACACTCCAGTGGCATTTCCGGTAAAGTTTCCGATCAGTGACTCCAAGCCAGGCCCTGTACAAGCAAGCTTTGGTCATTCTGACAATAGATCAGATGCCAGTTCTTAAATCTGATCTGCGGTTAGGAGATTCCCCCCTCCTCCTTTCTCTCCCCATCCCACCCTCCACTCCGCTCCCAGCTTTCTTTCCTGACGTCTGTTTCTTGCTTCATCCTTCCATGCATTCTCTTATCTTTTATAACAGACCAAGAACTGTCTTTGTGTGTGAACCACATCACTGCAGAGCTCTTGATTGCCAAAGAAGTCATACCATCCAAAGGGAAGAGAGCCATTGGCACAGGCAAATTGTCTCCAGAAGGCTCTGGTGCAGGCGCTTCTTGAAGGAGCATTCGCCCTGGGAGACTGACCTGTAGGCACTGGAAATTTGGCACTTGCCTCCTCACAATGTGCAAATGCATGCTGCACTCTGCCTTGCAATTGTACACCGAGAAAGCTGACCTTGTTGAGGGGCTTTTTGAGCAGATGCAATGCCACTCGCATCCGCCCACTCTGGATTCTTGGCCTCGCAGCGGACTCCAAACCGCCCAGTACTGGCCATGAATGGACAGCCGTATTCAAAGTCGGCAGCACGGCCATTGCCGACCGAATGAGCAAGACGGCAAGAATGCAGGGCTGGAGAGCAACCATTGCACGAGCCACGCAAAGGCTGCACTGTTTTTTATCTAAATACAAAGACAGCCGTACTAGGCGTGCAAGCGAAATTCAACCCGCACTTTGGGAGATCTGTGAGCGGTGGCAATCCGTCTTTTATTATCAGGTTGCAAATCACCAGCGATCAACCAATGTATCATAGCGCGATAGTGTTTTCGCTTCCTCTCATCAGCCTTTCCAAGGTTGGGGCTTCAGCACCTTCTCAAACGCAGCTGTCTTGGAATCTGTCAGAATCAATGCCCGAGTTTCAGTCGTTCGCTGAGAACGGCAGTGGCGGCATCCTCGGCAAAAGCCTCCTGCATCCTTACCATCTTCCGCTGCAAGCCTTCCACATCTTCCACGGCCTGGTACAAGTCCCTGTAGAAAGTCTCCGACTCCCCTGTAAAGTAGGATGTTTGAACATTGAAACCATGCCAAACTTGAGCACTGCCTTGCAACCTCTGGTGCAATCAATGCATAATCCTAGGGTCAGCTTTCCAAGGAGTCTGTGGCCAGTACAAGACACTGACAATGACAAGAAATGTCCAGGAAGCCTCACAGCCCTTACCTTCCTCTGCAGGTTCTGCATCTGCCTCCTCAAATCTCTGGATTAGTAGCGCAGTTGCAGGGGCATCCAACCTCCACAACATCTTGGATATTGCCTGCGGGGAAGAGCGGGCGAGAAACAGCAAGACTTCCCGGAGCGACTCAGCTGACAGGACCTTGAAAACTCCAGCATCGTCCACATCTGCACTGTATGTGGCATAAGATGGGGTCTAATGTCCCATCACAAAAACAAAAAACAAATCCCAGGGCCGCTTTTCCCTGACCTCATTGTGTTGGGCGGCTTACCAGTATGCAAGGGAAAATTGTGAAGGGAAGATGAAAGGCTGGTGCCCACTTCAAGGGTGCTCAAGGGTTGTTGATATGCATCCTGCTTGTATTTCAGCTTTCAGGAGCACCTGAGGGGACTGTGTCAATGCTGAGCAGCAACGCTGCTTTCAACTCTTCAGCGCTCCATTCCTCCACTTGATGATGCAATCTGAACTGCTCGTCCATGTTGCAGCTACTCAAGCCCACCATCTGCTGGAGATGGTTTTTCCAGGCTGCAAGCCGAAGCAAACGACTGAGACATCAGTACACAGTTCACTCCAAGGCAGCTCACAAACTTTCAAGTAATAGACCACCATTGACTCCAGAGGAATTTCATATGGAGGAATAGAGCTGCATGTGCTGCCGGAGGAATTGGAACCCACCAGCCTGTGCAGCAAAACATGAGTGTGACCACACTACAATCGCCACCCAGGTTCAGCGCCCCTGTGGCTGTATCATGGTACACACCGAACCCCCTTCTGCGATGTGCCTGTCAAGACAGGAGCCCACCCCTTCGAGTGTCCTCATGAACGCAGTTGCCCCCCACGCTCAAGGCATGCCGGGGAATGGCCTCAAGCAGGTGCTCCTTCTTCCGCGCCACCGCGTCCTGCAGAAGGCGGGTGAGGTAGAAGTGGCTGAGGTCCGGGTCCAGCAGGCGGCGGGAGGTGTGGGATTCGAACCAGAGGTTGACGGCGATGGCGCCCGCAGAGCTGTCCACCTGGTGCCAGAAGCCCTCCGGTATGAAAAGCACATCCCCAGCCTGCACGTGCACACAGTGGGAGGCAGACAACCAGGCTGTGCTTGATGCCCAATATCTCTGCCCAGCCCTATCACATATCTCGTTCTATGACAAGGCTTTGGTATACCGAGGTGGGGGTATATTAGGGTGCTATGTTGTGGCAAAGGCTGAGCACTTTGCCCTTCAAATACATTCTGGCCTTTGTGTGTTTAAGCCTACAGAACCTGCGAAATCTGGTAGACGAAGAGAGCTACAGGCCAGCAAAAAGAGCCCAGCAGTTCTGAGTCAAGGCAAGTCCATGATGACATCATGTCAGAGACAGAAGCCATGGATTCATGCCTGAACCCATTCCATTCCAATGGTGAGCAAATTTGCTTTTTGAAGGCCAAAGATACAATTTGAGCAGAGGATCAAAGAAGCAGGCGATTCCCACCTGTAGGGTAATTTGCATGCGCTGTTTCCAGATGTCGGAAAGGGCTGCCTGGACGCGAGGTTCTCTGAAGTCCAGGGGGCTGTGGTTGGCCGACTCGCTCCAGAGGGGCATGAAGGTGAGGTGTGGGGAGGCGGAAGGCGGGAAGAGGGTGACGTCCTTGGTGCCGCACACCATGCAGAGCAGGTTGTGCTGTGGGTCGTAGTGCAGGCTGGACCGGGTGCCCTTGCTGCATTATGGCAACGCAAATCTTAAATCTTGAAAGCCAGAAGAGCTGAAATCCAATTCCGAGCTGTTCTGGACATGACTGCAGCACAGAATAATCACATTCTGATTGTTGTGATCAGTGCAACAAACAGGGTGCTGCAATGATAATCATAGCTATTCGCAATGTCGTGTTGGCAAAAGAGATGCTTGCTATGACGCGACAGCACGAGGTGCCAAGCCAAGCCGTATTTGCAGTCACTCCAATCTACATCAAGCTTCACAGGAAGCAATATTCCAATTTTCCTCTTATTTGTAACAGGCGAACAGCATGAAGAGAGGGGGGGAAAGGCTGGTGGAGGTGAGAGAGGTACTTGGCAGCCATCCAGAAGTTGACGGACTGCAGAACGTCCGACTCAGAAGGTGACAGCGCAGGTGGGATTCTCACGTCACGCAGCAGGCCTGCCAGGGGGGAGGCCTGCCCGTGACCATGGGAGTACATCGGGGCTTGTGCCAGGTTGTACTGCCGCTGGGAGTCGCCCTGAGAGGCGTACTGCAGAAACGCTGCAAAGTCCAGCTCACCCATGTCCCGCTCAGCCATAGCACCGGCGAACCAGCCATCCTTGGATGACATCACCTGTGTCAGAAACAGGGGTCATGGCTGACTCTAGTGACTCTGGCTCACATCAAATTTTCCCTGGCTATCAGCAATGCCACAGATCACATCATGTCGTGAAGTTACAACATGGGAAGAGTGATCATAGATAGGCTGACTGATTTGGTGTGCTTATAGCAGTGAATAGAAGCTGGCCCAATGTGAGTGTTTGAAGATGGCCAGCAGGGTAGCAAATCACCTGCACTGCTTGGCCCGCACATACAGAATTGAGGTGCTCCCTGCCAGCTTGTCCCTTCCACAGCGCTAGGGCAGGCCAATCAGCGACAGCCCCTGCATGTCAACCGTGGTCCTCTCTGTTCTATGCTGTTCTGGCATAACAGCAGCGCCAATTTCGCATCCACAGGGCTTGCCTTTCATCAGATGGGGCCTCCCATGGCTTTTCAGCTCCTGCAGGCTGAGATTGCTGAGCATTGCACCGTTGCACCCTCTTCGAGTGCTCACATCGTTGTCTCGAGCGCTGTGTTGGAGAATCTCTCTATTGAGCATACGCAAAGAGCGCCTACATGCTCATAACTGCCGTGCAGATTTACGCATGCCGTGTAACATGCAGGTCAGAGTGATGCATTACAACCCGGGCTGCTCTCCCTGAGATCAACATCTCGACCTAAAACCTTGCGCAAGATTTTGCAAGGAGTTTGACGAGAGGCAGGCCCGAGACGAATTTTGAACAAGAAGTGGAGGGTAGGGGAATTCACTGCATGTGACTGCGAGCAAAGAGGGGGAGAATCTCAAGGGTTGTAATGACGATACTGATGCTGTAGGAATTTCTTACAACCAGCCTAATACTTAGGAGCCCTCAACACCCTCCAATGGAGAACTGTGACAATGCTCACCTTGCAAATAGGGCTGACTGACCTAACCTGTTGTAACGTCGACACAAGAACTTCCAGGTGTCCACCATGGACCAGAGACCAATGACATGAACCCAGAATTTTACAATCAGCCTGGGTGATTCACGAACATAGTTCACTCTTGGCATGAAATGGGGCTCAAGTCAGGACAGCAGACACAGGGAGTCATGATATGGTAGATCTCGTTGACCAGCTTACATTCTAGATTCATTGACATAGCAGCTGCAGACAGCATGCTTTCTGAAGACGGTATCGTTTGTCTTCTCAGTATGAATTCAATCTATACAGCAAACGTAAGTTTGCTCAATGTTGAAACAATCTCACAATAAGATACAGAAAGGATTTCAGCTGCCACATTTCCAAAGCCTAGCAGGGACATCTATCTGGGTCTTCTCAGCATTTCTATTCTAGACTGCTGCCAGTGAAACCCAAAAGGCAGGGCCTTGCTAAGAGACATGCCTCACAGGCAGAACCAGAAGACTAGTGACATAGCCGGCAGCAGACTCAAAAGGCTGAGATGCCACACATGCTTTGCTAACGGCACAAGACGCATAGCAAACTCCATCCGTTTCGTCACGCCAATACGCAGCATCCCAAATAGGATTTGGAGGACAAATCCAACCCCCACCCAGCTCACCGGTCAGCTCGTGAGGTTCAGCACTTTGATGACCCCCGCAGAATTGGCCGCGAGGAGGTTGCCCCCACGATGGGCCCAGCACACGGTGCTGACGAATTGGCGGCTCTCCAGTTCAGGTTCCATGCGGGTGGGCTTGACGGCAAAGGGGTGGCGCGCCAGGGGCAGGGGCAGGCTGTGGTGGTAGGCAAACACCTCATTGGACTCGCTGCCGCAGGCGAGGTAGCCATCCGAGTTGACGCTCAGCCCCACGAAGTTGCGCTCATTGGTGTGGCCTGCACGCATGAGATAAATTAAGCGTTGTTGAGAGGCATGAAGAATTGACATTTCTTTGAGACTCTCCAGCAATCCTGGCTAATCAAAAATAGCCCTGGTGTTGGCAGGGGATACAAGATGGAAGCGCATTGTCCTCACTATTGGCCCAAAGCAGATTTGAAGACCCTGTGCAAGGTGAAGACCACAGCGGTCGAAGCTTGGGTCACCTGAGTAGGTCATGAGGGAGTCGCAGCGCCCCTGGGAGGCGGTGGCCCCGTCGATGTCCCACAGCTTCAGCGTGTTGTCGGTGGAGGCGGACACCAGCCGGTTGCCCCCCAGGAACCGCACGTAGCTCACCGCCTTCTTGTGGCCCCCAATCACCGCCAGCGGTGACGCCATCTGCACAGGAATCAACATACTATCGACGAGGTCAACTGAAAGGGAGCGATGTGTGCTCCGGAAAGTGAACATGTCTGCATGATCCCCAATTGTATGAATGCCATTATTCTACTGCCACAAGTTTGGGGTAAGGAATGGCGGTAGAACCAAATTGCAGCTTGATCTGCTGTTGAAAGTGAGAGGACTTGCAGCAATCAGTGCCGAAAATCCCTGCCTTGTACCCAGAAAGCTTGCTCAGTGCACCTCAAATCACAGAAAGAAAACATGGCAAAGTGGGATGAAAAGAAGTACCTTGCGCAGGTCATACAAGTAGACCCGGTAGTTGGCGGAACCGAAGGCCAGCAGGTTTGCGTTGTGGGGGGAGAGCTGCACGCTGCAGACGTTGGCCTTGCTGTCGATGGTGGCTGTGGAGGCGTACTCCCTCATGCTCCAGAGGCGCACGGTACCGTCATCCCCTCCACTGGCAAACCTGGTGGGGTCCGTCTGCATCCGAGGATTATGGGGATCATGGACTGTAGGGCAGGTTTATCAGGTTGTGGGCTGAGGAGGGGGAGGATATTTCCAGTATATGCTGCAACAAGGCACCTTTAATCCATTCACTAGCTAGTCAATTGGTGATCTGCTCTAAATGATGATGCAGCAGGCTTCTCAAGGGCCCCGCAACTCAATTCAGCACAGGGAGGTGCTTGTGTGAAGAGAATGCAGACCTCTGCTGGAGATGCAAAATCCTAGAGGATTCATTGACTCAAGCATCAAGATTTTGCCAACATTGTTTCACATCGTTTACACATATTGTTGGCCATTTGAATTCTCCAGCAACGAGCTCAGCTGCCAACACCTGACTCAGGCATCCCCACCCCTCAACTCCTTTTCACCTCTTCACCGCATGGGCGTGAGAATTCAGAGATTCTGCTGTGCCTTTTCACCCCTGGACACAAAATGCCAGAACAAGCCTCACCGCCGAGAAGTCGACGCTCCAGATGCGTTTGGAGTGCTCCTCGAACTGGGAGGTGACGGCGTTGGTGGACACATCCCACAGCTGCAGAGCGCCCTCGTAGTCGGCCGCCAGCAGGCAGCTCTTGACGTACGAGTTCCAGCACAGGCTGCTGATCTTGCTGTTGATGCCCATCTCCAGAACCGGGTAATGCAGCAGAGCGTTGCCCTCCACCACATTGGCCAGCTTGAACACCTGCGACACGGGCGCTGACTTTCTGTATGTCCAGAAAAGGCTTGCTTCACCAAGGTCCTGGCAGGAATGTTGTAGCGATGTTTGGCCGGCTGTAGACTTCAATCTGGTTGGTGACAAAATTTGCTGTTTGTAAATACATTCCCCCCCCCCCTCTCTCCCCCCCCTTCTGGCTCCCAGCGGAACCAAATTGAAAAAAAAGACGGGTAACAGCAACGTGAGGTCTCGAGGCTGGCAAACCCGCTAAACACCACAAGGATTAGGTACAGTCAAGACTGGAAAGCAAAGACAACATTGTGCAGGCGACGACTTTATTTCCCCAAGAGTTGTTCGTATAAAATACGAGATGCACTGCCCTCAATTGTTGGCTCGGATATGGATTACAATCTTGATTATAGTGACAAAAAGCAATGCTAGAATGCAAAAGTTGCTTGGCCCCTCCCCCAAACCTCTGTGTAATCTGTTGATACTAGAAAGTCGAATGTCTTCTGGTGCATCAGGAAGAGAGCCAGCACCTTGATGCGTTTGGACACTCCTGCCGTTGCAAAGAATTCGTCGTCCCGGTCAAAGGCCGCTGAGCACACCATATCCCCCTCGCCCATCAGATCCCCATACTTCAAAGTGGCTTTCACCTGCATTCGGCAAGGGTCTTGGGCACAAGTTCTGAGACAGCAACAGGTGTTCCCTACCATACAGGGATGACAAAGGAGTCACTCACGCATGAGCAAAGTAAATCACCTCCTCAGAAGCCGCTTGAAGCTACTGCATACAAGGATACTGCACCAGTGCTGCATTACAATATGGACTGCCCCATTGAGCAGATGCAGAGTGAAGAGAAAGCCACCTCGAAATTCGGCCGTTTGGCCAGATTGGCAAGGTCTTTGGAGATCTCGGCGAGGTGGTCCAGTTCCCGCTGCCGCCCAGCAGCAGCCCCTTCCTCCGTGCATGGCCCCACCGGGGGCCCCGCCACCATCAGGCGTTGCTGAGCCATCTCTGCCTCCCGCCGCTTGATGTAGATGTGTTCCAACACCGGGTGGTCCTCCCAGATCTTGGTCCACTTTGAGCGCTCCTCACATTCGCCTGCAGAAAGGTCTATTGCTTTTGTCAAAGGCTTCTGAGAACAACAATATCCCAGCAAGCTACTAACATCAGCGCTGGGCCTATTTTGAGAGTATGATTGTGTATCACGGGTATTGCCAATGCCTCAACAGCCCCCCCCCCTCCTTCCGTCAGGAGAACATGCAAGCTTGTCGCAAGCAAGCCAAACTTCTGAGATATGCGACTGGCATTTTCGACAGTTTTTGATGCCTATTCACCCTTTGGGGACAGTTGAGCCTCCATAGGACTGGCCAGCCCTACAACTTATGTTGTCAAATCCCCCCCTGGGGGCGCGGCTGATATTGCTTGCCTTCTGCCGACGCGACGTCGAATGAGGGCCGAGGTTTCGACACCGCTGCACCGTCTCCCATGCCATTGCTATCAGCGTCGGCGTCCCTTTCTCGTTTGCTCCCGCTGCTACGGGGGGAGTGCCCCTCCGACCCCGACTTGGCCTCGTCGCTACGCCGGCCCGCTCCCTGAGCCAGGAGCTCTTGCAGCCTTTTGCTCACCTGAACAAAGTGACATATCAATTACCTGCTGCAACCTTTTTGGGACTTTGAAGATGCCGCTGCAAAGCCTCCTGAAACTAGACCTCAGATGGCGATCAAATTGCTGATTGGAGGTGCTCGTGCAGCCCTAGTGGTCCTGAGTTTCAACTTTTGTGTGGCAGAAATTCAACTTCAGGCTATCACACTCTAATGGCTACCTGCAATGGCCATCCCTGCTTTAAATTTTGGAGTTTACCAGGAGTCAGATTGCATGCATCAAGTTTTGGTTCCTGCATGGGCATGAGCAGCAAAAAACGTCTTGCCACCGCACTACAGTGCTGCAAGCCAGATTGCAGTTTTGCCTTCAGATGTAATCACAAGGCGCAACACACAGTCTAACAAATGTTCAAGCTGTAGCGGACCCAAGTTCAATACCTGTAGATGGTTTGACATATGGTTTTCCATCTTTTGTACGGCAAACTTCACTCACCGACGGAAACCACTTTTATACTGGCAAAGACTCTTGCCTCACATTTTGTGAACCCTGATTGGATGGGGCCAGGGAGTTCTCGGCAGAGTGAAAGAGCACCTGTTGTATGTCCCTGTCGATCAGCTCGATGTGGTTCTTGATGTAGACCGCCTCCGTCTGCTTGGAGGTGTGCATGGTCTTCAGGAAGTCCAGCAGCACCTGCACGTCCACCGAATCCGAGCTCCCACGCCCCTTGCCCGCTCTCTCCTGCACAAAAATCATAATCAGATGTTTGCGGGACAAGTTGCAAGCCCAGAGCCTCCATCTCTTATGAAGTCGCATCTTATCTGAAATGCCCATAAAAAAAATCCATGTCTTGACAGATTTTCCACTCCTTTGCGCTCTCTTGAAACCTGGTGGTGAGAGGAGCAAGAGAAGGTGGGAAGCAATTGAAGGAAGGGGTTGGGGTTGTGCAACTGCCAGAATTGAAGGCTTTCAATTCACCGACACCACCAAAGGAAAAGGAGGGACTCACAGCCGAGCTGCAGATGGAGTTCTGCAGGGCGGAGAGCGTCTTGGGCTGCATGAGCTGGGCCGCGGTGGGGCGCGCCCCGGGGTCGGGGTGCAGCAAAGAGGTCATGAAGCTGGCCTCCTGCGGCCGGTGCTGCAGCAGGTCCAGGGGCAGAATGCGGTGCCGCAGCCCGCTCAGGGCGTGCAGGCGCTCGGTGGCACTCACCACCGGGTTGAAGAGCTCGAAGAACAGGATGCCCTGCGTGTCAGAAATCCTGTCATACCCCCTTCCATGGCCAGTCTGCCCACTGCTCTTGCTGTTGAGCACATCAGCTTTCCTCCCTGAGCAGCTGCTGCGGCAAAGAGGACAGACAAGAGGCCAAAAAATGAAATCCCATCTTCTAACATCAATCAACTGGCACACCACGACAAATAATTCAGTCACCCAATTGTATAATGAGCTCATGACCCAACAATTGACCACTTTCTACAGAGGTAGACAGCACTGCTCCCACCCTCACCCAAACAAGAAGTCTGCCACATTCGTACCGACATGCTTCCACATCCGTCCCTTGCTTGGTACTCCTACACTCAAAGAATCCTACACTCAAACGAAGGCAGCCTCCCACCCAATCTCGATCCCTGGGGAGGGGTCATACCAGGCTGTAGATATCGCTGGCAGCGTCCAGGGGTTTGTGCAGCAGCTCTTCCGGGCTGGCGTACAGCTTGTCCTCGATCTCCGCCTGCCGTTGACTACACGTGCCCATTTCCAGGGTACCATTCGACGCCAGGTAGAGCCTGGAGGGGCGCACCCTCACAGCCTCACCCTTGGCATGCTGGGCCTGCACAGTTGCAGGCACATTCATCCTGCTGTTCCTTAACCTCCTCAGATCAACTCACAATGCAGTCTGCCAACTGCATGCGGAATGCATGCCGACTCTGGCACATGACTTTCGTGCAGAGAATATGCCCCACAGCATGGAACGTCCCCATCTCTCCCTTCTGTGTGAGAAGCCGTGCTGAAGACGGTGAATCATCCTTCAATTGAAAACCAGCCTGAATGCAAGCCGCACAACTAATCCTTGTGCAGAGCAACTGCTGTGAAAACAAAACACATGAGAGGGCACCAATTTGCCCAGTTTGGCATGCAGGAAAAGGGGCAGCCGTCACCTGCAGCAGGGCCGCTGCCGCACAGAATATCCTGAAGCTGTCGGTGCTATTCACTACGGTTTTCCGATGGGCAAAGTACACGCTCAGCGGCATGCTGGGCCCATTCCCCCCAGGTTGCCGCCTGCCGGGAGCGGGCGCGCCAGCCCCATTTGCTTGCCCTTGGGAATTGTTTGCCGCCGCCGGTTGGCTGCTGGTGGCTTGTGATCCTGCATGCAAAAATTCTCGGAAAAACCCTATAACTCAGCTACATTTTTCTTGGAAACTTCACGATCACCATCTCCTTGCCACGATTTGCAGCTTGAGGGCAGAACAGCTGCCCCATTTTGCCTTGAGACTCAATTTACTATTAGATTTTCAGAGCGGGTTT
Source organism: Chloroidium sp. JM (assembly GCA_004335615.1). Lineage (NCBI taxonomy): Eukaryota > Viridiplantae > Chlorophyta > Trebouxiophyceae > Watanabeales > Watanabeaceae > Chloroidium > Chloroidium sp. JM. The sequence goes on from QAXI01000408.1 coordinate 639,961, forward strand.
CCTGCAGTTAGAAATAAGACATGACCTGGAGCGCCCCATCCCATGCCTGCACCGAGACCTCAATACAACTAGGCATATGTCTGACAATCTTACCATGGAAAAAATTGATTTTTAAAGAAAGCCATCCCTTCATTCCGTGATCCCCGTCCCCAAACCCCAATGGCAAGCACGTGTAAAGGAGATGGTGAGAAAGGAGGTTACCTGACTGCACTCTATCCTCCAAAAGTTGCGAAGCCGCATCCCGAGCGGCAAGCGCAGCAGGAGTCATGGCAGAGGCATCCCCTCGCTGGACCCCTGATCCTCGCCGCCTACCCCTCATGGCAGGCTCCCCACCCGCATGACCAGGGTGGAACGCTCCATTGGGATTATCTGGCCGCGAGTGTTCCTGGGCCGCTGTATCCTGACCCTCCTGCTCCTTGGACTGCAAAAAAAATCCATGTGGATTCTGAAACTCTGTCAGAACTTGACGAGCTGTGCTCCCAACCTCTCTTCCATCCCCAAGTCCCATTCCCCTTTTAATCTTCCTCCGCCAGCCTCATCTGAGCACCAAAGACCACCATCGACCGAAAATACTCCCTAACGCATGAAACTCCTCTCCCGCCCATCTTCAACCAAGTATCAACTTCTGCCAGCTTCCACACTGCACCCGAAGCACATGATTGCCAGATTGCACAAGCAATGAATGGCATTGCTATCCCAATTCTCTCAAAGGCCACAACCGTATGTGATGAGAGACCTTCATACCTCTTCAGCATCCATGAGCGGGACGCTCAATATCCCCTCCTTTTGGCGCCGCCACACATGCTGGCAGATGTACTGCACCTCCTTCTTGGTCACCGGTTTGAGCAGGTAGTCCTCCGCCCCCCGCCGTATGCACTCAAACACCGTCTCTGTGTGCTCGTTGGCAGACATCACTGCAAGCCATCGAACCTTGAGGACATCTTTCCTGTATTGAGATTCTCAGATCTCGTCTCTTCATTGCCTGTAGGACTCACGCATATCCATGTTCCTATTGCATTTGACCGCCCTTTGCTAAATTACAGATTAGGCCCCTTTTCTTTTCAAATGACCAAGCTTGCAAAGAAGCCCTCGTCCTTCCCAAGACTCTCTGTCGGGAAAATCAATCCAGCTGGCACATGTACTGCAAGCCCAGCACTGCCAGCATCGCCCAGAAGTAATTGTGCAGTGCTGCATGACTGAAGACTCACTCACAACCGGCATGCTGTTGAAGGCCTCGTCACTGCGGATGTGCCTCAGAAGCTCAATGCCATCCACATCCGGCATCATCACATCCTGCAGGATCACATGAGGTCACTTCAGTATCAAGCATGGCCTGTGAAGTGCCTTGACATGCCGAGGTGCATGGCATGTGCAGTGTGGGGAAGATGAGAGAGACTCGCCGTCAGAATCAGGTGGAATGTGCCAGTCTGATGCCTCCGAAGTACTTCCAATGCTTCCAAGCCGCTTGAAGCCACCGTCACTGGACAGCAAAACTGGACTGAGGCAAAGGATGTTATACAACGTCTCAAGACTTAATTTGGCCAGCGATGCACAAATGCCATCGACAACGACAGCTCTTGAGAGCACATTCTTAAAGCCCCTGGCCTTGCTGGTCAATTCGCGAAAACTGCCACGCTGCTCGCATCTGGTTTTCTACTTACCTTGGTAGTTACACTTCCTCAGCAGATTTCCGACTACAATTCTGCTCAGTTTCTCGTCGTCAACCAGGAGCACATGGATCTCCTTGGGATTCTTCCCCAGAGGTAACACTTGGGGTTCCCTTGCAGGCTCCATCTCTGCTCTCCACAGTCTCCGACACTTCTCAGATATCTTTCATGCTCACAAGGACTTCAATTCTTTCACGACCTTTCTCGCGAATGTGAGAGGAAGAAGTGAGGTGCAAAATTTGGTCCACCACAGGATCGTCCTGTCGTGGCTGGGCGTCACCACACTTGAATCGGGAAAGCGGAAATCCCTCTTCGATCTGTGAGGGGAAAGAAATAGTAGCGCGCGTGTGTGAAAGTTACGTTCGAAATTGAAACTCGCACTTTTCAATCGTGCGCTTCGAATTCAACTTCCATCGCTGGTGTTTCATGGGTACCCGGTATTCAATATTTATAAAACAATGCAAGCAATCCAATGTTGCCAGACCAGGCATGGCACTCCTTGCCAGGAGCACAACCCCAAAGAGAACAATGCTCAAATATTTGGTCCTTCAGGCAACAAAACGCTGTACTAGACCCGCATCAAAACAACACAAGGACATGCAGACCAGGCCCTGCTTCTGCCTCATCTTCATTCAGCCGTAACACCTGCACCGCAAACGGATTGTGTCAGTACTGCGGTGAATCCTCTCGAAAGAACATGATCGGTGATGGCAATCTTGTTGAACATGCTTGAAAGGCAATGCTTCAGAGCCAATCTGGTGCCTTAATATTCCTTTGCACTGATGGACAGACGACCACACCCTCAAAAATAAACGTTTGTGGATTGCAACCAAAAAGTCACCGACACCTGATCTTGTCTTCGCACCCCTTCTCCGCTGACTGTCCCCTGCCGAACCGTCCTCCCTTTTGCAGGTATTTTTGATGGTACTGCAGGCCCATCGCCACACAGTGAGTGCTCTGTCTTCTTAGCATAAGCTGCCACAAATCATTCAAGGAGCGTATTCCTCAGGGCATGGCAAATCAGTCGTGGTCCATCATCTAATGTCTCAAAGCAGAAGCTTAAACGTCGCTCGCCTTTTCTGCTATGAAGTAGTCTCTTGCTGGTTCCAACTCCGTCACCACCTTGCTGCCAATGACCCTCCGGAAGGTGCTCTTCGAGAGCAGCTGATTGATCTCCTCGAATTTCTGTGCCGCCACTTCCTTCTGCTGATCTGAGTGATAGTATATTGCCGACCGGTACTGCGTGCCTGCAGACAAGTCCACATTCTCGCTCTGCCAATCGTATCTCTCTTGAGGAATTGAAGGCATCTGGCAGGCCTGGCAGATCTTGAAAGTTCCAATCACCTGGACTTTCACAGAACTCCTTTCATTGTGAGAATTCAGCCTTCAGCCCCACGTCCCCCAGTCCCCGCCTGTCCGCATTCAGACATACGCGGTGTCTCTGGTGTTGGTTGAGAGAGGAGCACATGATATGCATCACTTCAGAAGCTGTATAATGCTGCGGACTACTGTGCAGACCCTACAAGAATGGACGGGGTGGCTTACCCATATCGCCGCCCTGCCTATTGCGAGTCGTGGGGTCTACATGCTCAAAGAAACAATCAAGCAGCTTTCCGTACCCCACCTCCTTGGGATCATACACCACCTGCAGAAATTATCAGCAGTGGATAGAACGGATAAAATTCTTTTAACCTCGCTCCATCCACTTGTGCCGACTCCTCCTTCCAAATGCAAGATATGCTTACATCATGTACATGTGTTTTTGTCCCAGGCAGGATATCACACAATATCAGGCTTGCAAGCCTCAAGCTAGTGCCTTCCTTGGCAACGCAGGCAGATGGAATAGGGAGAGGGGTACCTGAATTGCTTCTGCATGGCCAGTTCGCCCGCTGCAGACGGAATTGTAATTAGGATTGGGATCCTTGCCTCCTGTGTAGCCCACCGTACTGCTCAACACACCAGGAACTCTGTCGTAAGCCAACTGCAGTCCCCAAAAGCATCCCCCTGCATGTCATCGCCAGCCCCCCTGTCAGCTCCAGGCACATTCTAGCCATGCATTATTGATGGAAAGTTCAAAGAAAAGTTCCAGGTATAGTGCAGATATCAAGTGTCGGTATTTCAAACCAAAATTGATTCTGCCCACAGAACTATATTAGTACCTGCAAAGGTGGCCAGCTGTTTCCCATCAGGCGCTGTGGCTGGTGCTGTCTGGCAAGTGGGAACCCCTGTAAATACCTTTTTGCCCTCCACCTGCACCAAAATGCTTGACAATCTTGTGTTAGCAGGCAATGGACGCTCCACAATGAATCCAGCGCACCATACAACCTATGTGAAAGGACTCAGCAACAAAAAGTTCAATTTTCTTTTCCAAAAATGAAGTTTCTAGACTACTTTTTTCGGCGTGCATGCTTTTCCAAAATCGGACTCACCGTGTCTGAGCTTCCTGATCCAAAATTGGGAAGCCAAGACGGCTTTTGCAGTCCCAAGTCTTTCAAGAACTTAAATGCCATGGTACGTTGCTGAAACCTCCGTCGAGAGCGCTGTGCGGGTCTTCCAAATAAAGGGGTTGGATTGTAAAACGTCGAAGGGCGTGAGCTCGTTGTTGCCAAAGGAGCTAGCCTCATGTTGGTGATGTAATCGACCAGAACATCAGCAGAAGCAGGAGCATGACGGGAGCTGGCCGAGGGGTAGGGGTTGCTGAGTGGATAGAGCACCACTCAGGGTCCTGTGCAGCTTTTGCCTCAGGCATACCAAGTGCCATGCATACGGCTATGCATTGCTCGAGGCTGGTCGCTCGACCAGTGGCACCCTGCAGCTTAGCAAGTGGAGGACAGAGAGTCCCTGCTTTCGGGTGAGCCTGACTCTGAGAACGACTTTAATGATCAGCATAAGATCGACGTCTCCCCGTCGCCGTTGCTGAGAAGCTCATGGAGCCGGTACTGACTGAAGAAGATGACTGCTGGCAACGTTTGCAGCGATGCAACATGGCACTAATACAATCTGCCGACGTTGACCATCAATAAGACGTATATTCAATGACAAAATGGCACAAATAACTCAATAGTCAGCAACCCATTCCACCCCTATAATTTTTGCAGACCAGGGTGAAAGGGGTTGCTAGGAGAAGGCGCTGGTGCCCACTGTATCCTGCTCAAAGCGCTCAAAGAAATTTCACGGATACACATTTCTCATGCCCACTCTACCTGTGATGTGCAGGAGCAAGCCCAGGGGCCAGCAATCGCGGAAAAGTTTGCAGGTCGTGCATGCCCTTGAATGGCCTGACAGAGAGCTCCTAGCCAAGGTGGAGGAGGAGTTCCCGGACGCAGGAGTGGCCAGTGTTGAAGAGGCCAGGGTAAGAAGCTCCTGCACATCCACACAGGAATGCAGGCTTGCGGTTTAGACGAGTGTTTCGTGCACCATGCACAGCAGGGAAGGAGGAAGGCACAGAAAAAGGGAGCAAACGTCAAGGGGACGTTCTATGGCAATCTCTGGGTCATACATCCAAGGAAACCTGCCATCAAAGGATCTGGACTACCAGCAGAAGGGGGGCAGGTTGTGAAACAGTGGGCATCAGTCACCTGTTACCAAGCTTCAGTGAAGCCATGATCTCGAGAACCAGCTTTGGATCTGCTTTGGGAGGTGAAAATTCTTCCCCTCCCTTCCCCCTGGGATCGCCGAAACATCCAAATTCGTCACCAGCACTTCCTCAACCAACGCCCTGCCCTCACCTTGGCTCGGCAAGGAGGCAGAGTTTCTTACCCCACCTTTCATCCGTTGCAGGCCCTGTTCTCGAGCCTGGGGTACACATACCTGGACGTGCGGCCTTCCCTGGAACTGGAGGAGGTGGGCAAGGTCAGGGGCAGCGTCAACATCCCCATCATGCATGCCAAGAGGAAGTACAGCACCGAGAAGGGCAAGAAGGTCCTGGAAAAGTATGAGAACGAGGACTTTGTCGCCCAGGCACGTCCCCCTTGTGGAACGATCTCCTGGTTCTGTTGGTGGATCAGCCCAGGGAAGGACATGATCCATGCAATCCGCCTTGTTTGGCTGGAGGATGCTCGCCTCCCTAGTTCATGCAAGCCGCATCAAGGGGCCGGTCTGCCGAGGATGAGCATGGCATTCTAGCTTGACCTTTTCTGTGATGAGGAGCCTTCATCCAATCAGATTTTGGTCTGGGTGGGCAGAGAATGGTGAAATTTGTGAGGCCACCTCAAGTGGGATTGTTGGAAGGGCGGACGGAAGGAGAGGGGGTAAGGGAGAGGGGAGGGGGGTGCTTCAAGGGTTTCACAATCGGGGATGAAGGTGCGCATCAAAGACTGTCTTGGTGAGGGTCCAAAACTTGCCAGGCTGGCCTTTTCTTCACAACGAAGGCCTACTGAAACAGCAGCAGCTGGGGATTGATGATTCTCTTGACACTTGGGTTGAGCAGGGTGCACCCGATCAAAGTGCGCTCTGTGCGAAATGAAAAGAACTCGTTTGAACGCTTGGCTTCTGACCCCAGCTGCCGCTGCTTTTTTCCCCTGACAATACCTGCCAATTTTATCGCTGTCACACCACATACGAGTAGAGATCAGTTCTTTTCGCCTTATGAGTTCCTAACAGGAGCCATGGAAGCAACGAGCAGGACTATCTTCAGGTGCTTCCATAGCAAGGCAGTGGCAAAGCTCAACACAGAAACATGCAGGTGGAGAAAAGGTTCCCCAACAAGGACCAGGCGAAGCTCCTGATAGCCTGCTCCGACGGCAAGAAGTACAGCATAGACGCCCTCATGGAACTGGACGAGGCGGGCTACCAGAACCTGGTGGGGCTGAGGGGGGGCTACTACGCCTGGAACAGGTGACCCTTCGCAAAGCACGAGGCAGAGGGGGACGCCCCTCGTATCCCCAATCGCACACACCCTCTGGTGCCCCATCTGGCCTGCCAGCAGGCTTGGAGAAGCATGCAATTGCCGGTCCACAAAGCTGACACCCTCGAGACTTCAGTGAACCCAATCACTCTGGAGGATCTTTGAGGAACATCAATTTCAGGGTAATCTGTTTGGGGACCGCATTCCCTGGGGAAAGTTTGAAGATGATGGCCTGATACGGGAGATTCTAGCTGAGGACCAGTGAATGTCGACTCGATTGCTGTCTGTCCAGTCTCACACTCCCCGAAAACGAGTTTTTTCACAATTTTTGAACACTTTCTTTCCACAGGAAATTCGACAACAAGCTGGCCAGGCGGCGCTGGGGTGAGTACCAGGAGGAGTACAGCCACGGGGGAGACTCTGCCGGCATTCACGGCTCAGGGGCTGGCTTTTCTAGGGTGGACGCGATCGAGCCTTGGGTGCCCCCTGATTACGACTAAGCCCCGCAAAGGAGGGGTCGGAAATACTGCACTCTGCCCCCCTGCCATGCAGTCTCTATGAGTGTTGGCTCCGGCCAACGAACGGGGTGGACATCAGGGAGACCTGGTCGTTGATAGTCTCTGACTCATCTGATGGAAGAATGCTGTCAGCTCGTATGTTGGAGGTTTACTGCCTGTTCGTCTGTGGTGTTGTCTTCACGAGCGTGCACTAGAAACGGCGGATAAGAGAGAGTCGAGACATACACCAGTCGCTGCCACTTTCTGTCTTATACGAACTCCCACCGTTACAGTGAGCTTTGCTTGCTTCCATGTGTAGTGCCGTCTGGTCCACGCAGTCGTTCTGGCTTGGCAAGGAGTTGTCCAATCTGGATATAATGCTGTTAAATACACACAGGCATCCCTCATCTCCTTATCATTTTGCTCTTCAACAAGACAGCTATGATCAGGCAGTGAGATTGACTAGCCTGAAGGGGGAGGTTGCAGATAAAGAATGCATCATCTTACAGCCACACCAGTCTGAATGGCGGGAATGCTGTTCAAGATGACAAAGGCCGGCCAAGATCTGACCAGTTGCACTATGAACGTTTATTTCAAGACAAGAGGGAGTTGCACCACTTTCCTGGGTGAAAGTATCCAGGTTGCATTTTGCTCCACCCACAGCGTTCCTCCAATTGTCAATGCCTCAATAGTGGGTGGGTTCCTTTTCATTACAATAAAAGGATTTGAAAGCGGAGGATGTGCATTCCATTACAGACCATCACAGTCACTCTTGGATGCCTAGGCAAGCCGGGATGTTACAAATATCGCAACTGTTCATCACCACACCGCTATCGGGCAGGTTATTGGACAAAAGATACATAGCTCCCAATTTGTGATTGCCATGACAACAGCATGGGAAACCATTATGATTCCTGCTGTCAAGCTGGTTCCCAACATGCCCAAGGGCTCAGCATATAAGGTCAGGACAAGACAAGGCAACTGACGCCGCACATTATCCTGGCAGTGCCTGACTCTCAGCGTCCAGATTCATTTCGTCTTCCAGATCTTTGTCGTTCACAACACCACGCTCATGAATGCCAGAAGCTGACTTCAGGAGGGATTGTTCAATGACAACTCAAGGGCTGCTTAAAGAGCTAAGCCTATCATTGTCCTCACAAATAATCATGCTGCCAGACACCTAAGCTGGAGCTAAGAATACCGTGTCAATATCGCCTCTTCAAACGTCCAAGTCGCAAGAGAGCTGATTCCATCGTCGTAAGGGGAAACACCATCAGTAGAGCAGCTGCAATTGGACTTGATTATTCCAGAGATAAGCAAAAGAGGGAAAGGGGGGAGGCGCCTAAAAGTCCCCGTATCTGTCGGGTTCCGCTTTCCGCATCAACTGTGACAGGCGGGCGGTGAGCTCGCTCTCGTGCACTGTATCCCCGCTTTGCATGAGCCAGGTCAGGTCTTTCTCGCACTCTCGGGCCAGCTGCGCCGCATTCACACTCTCCGGCACCTGCAGCCCGTATCCAGGTCAGCGACAATTCACAAATTGCAAGCATCGTCTTGTGCCTGCCTCAGAAGTCTTGTCTTTCAGCTCCCCAGCAAGGGAACAGCCATAAAAAAGGTGATAGCCCTCAGTGGGTCCAAGTGAACCAAGATGCGCCTGTCTCAGCCAGATGTTGGAATCCGCAGTGGCGGCAATGTGATGCAGGCGTTCGCAGAGATACATGGCTCAATGAACGGGGATCTATGATAGGGCAAGAGCATGCGTATAAAAATGGGGGGGGGGGG
>QAXI01000408.1:654728-677613 GCA_004335615.1 Chloroidium sp. JM
TGGGGGGGAGACCTTGAGTCCGGCCACGATGCCTGCTGTTTTGGTGGCCTGCCGCTGTGAGTCCGTGAAGTAGGCGGGCACTGTGATGACAGCCCCTTCTATGGATGCCCCAAAGGTCTTTTCTGCTGCCTGCTTGAGCTTCTCCAGCACCAGAGCCGAGATTTGCTCCGGGCGCAGGTCCCGATCCGTCCTCTTGTATTTGACTGCAATCATGTGATGATATATTGTAAAGCTAAACGACAAAGCTAGAGAAGACACATGCGAGAGAGGTGTGCCTCTTCTACATAAATCGATGTCAAGAGTTCAATGTATCCAAATGCTTGTGTTTCCAAGAGGAAATAGGAACAGGCTACGTGAACCTCATTCAGAAGGCATAGTACAGCAAGAGCTAAATCTCTGCTCCGGCTTACTTGTCTCTCACAATTTTGAGCAGTCTCTCTTGCTTGACGTAGATGCGGCAGAGAATCTTTCTTGTAATGCGGCTTCAATTTTGAGACAGCAATCCTCGGCCACTTAGTTGGGAAGCCGGTATAAAAGCCTTGCTTATCCCCCACCCTTCTCCACCTTCCCCTTCCCCAGCATGTCGTATCAATACACGAGAGAGTGGAACAATGGCCTACCTCGGATGGTGGGCTTGTCTCCGCTACCCCTGCGGATGGTGAACGGCCAGTTCATGTTGGCTATGTCCTCCTGCACATCCTGCTCCGAGAACTTTCGGCCCACCAGGCGCTTGGCATCGTACACCGTGTTGGTGGGATTCAAGAACATCTGCAGCAACCATGCTATGATCATATTCTCTTGCTCTGGTATCTCCTTGTACAACATCCTCCTCAGAGCTTGGGCCCTGCAAGCTTTATCAATTCGCCACTCTTTGCTGAGGGAGAAAATCTACAGCAGCCACCAAAGGCATGCAAATGACCCGAAAATGTGACTTTGCAACAGTTTCACAGGTTCGGAACCTTTCTCATTCTCATCAAGCTTCCTGCACATTTTCTTTGCTCTCCACACACTTAGAGGGATTGGTAAAGGGGGAGAGAGGTGCACCTGTGCTTTGGCAGCCTTGCCCACCAGGTAATCCTTTTCCGTGAAGGCCACGATGGAAGGCACGGTGCGCTGGCCATCGATTTCCAAGACATGGATGCCTTTTGCTGTGCGGATGGAGACGCAGCTGCACCAGGATGCCTGATCAGCTCAGTACAATGCACGAAGACAATTGTGGTGGGTGCTCGGCAGGGTGAGCAAGCGCCAGCCTATCCTGAACTCGTAGAGAGGAGGTGTCCTCCTTTCGATGGTGATAGCCCTTATGCTGGTATGACAGGGGGATGCTCTAGCATTTCTGATTGGTGTTTGATCCTGAAGCCATTTGCTCTCAGGGTCGAGGACAGCATAGAAGTTTTCAGCCTGAAGCTCCCCCCTCCCCTCTCAAACGACTTTGAAGGAAGATGAAAGGCTCTGCGCTTTAAATCACGATGATCTTCACGAATCATGGATTTCAAATGATTCCGCTCTCTGTTAAGATCCATTCCTGTGCATACTATCTATGTCCCCTGATGTGATGCAACTGCCCAGAGAAAATCGAGGCTCGAGATGCCGCACCTGTTAGTCGTTCCTAGATCTATCCCGATGACCCTGGGTGCAGCTGGCATGGCCAGCTTATGATTCCTCTATCCAGCCAAGAACCTCTCTCTCGGCAAATATGGCCTGCGAGGCTTAAATTGACGTCGCAAAGCTGCACTCAGTATCGAACAACACTCCTGCAACTCTATTCGGAGAGATATGAGCGAGATCCTCGAAATTTAGCTCTGCGAACAGCCCAGCGCAACCTCGGACTTGAACCTTGTACCCCAACCCCCCTCTCCTTCCCCCAAATTTGAACAGCATATGCAGGCTTGAAATGCAAGATTGGGAAGGTGTGGGATGCAGGAGGAGAGGCGCATTCCATAAAACCATCTCAGAAACGAAATTACACAATTTATTCCTCAAATCTCAGAGGTTTTACGACAGACAATCTCCGTAAGTCTAAACCCTTCAACATTACAACGCCAGGAGGGAAGAGCAAACAGTCAGTCTCAGACAAGGCACATCACCCCAAGAACAGCTGGTGTACCAGGTGCAAAATACGCTTCAATGCAAAGGAGACACAGAACAACAGCAACGCGGCTTTCTTGCCAGGTTCAACGAAGCAGGCTAGCTATGGTTATCTTGCTACCTGACGACTGGGTTCCGAGTGTTTTCCTGACCAAATCATCATTGCAGGTGCTGGAGTGTCTTTTAGCAAGGAACACACCACCAGTCAGAAGACTTAATCTTCTACCCCTTCTTTATTCAGTGTGGACTTGCACACGCAAGCCTCTTTCAGTACTAGCTTTTAGCTGCGTAGTGTTGCCGCGGCATCCTAGGGATTTGTCATCATGCATTTTTAAAACGTCGAACACCCTTGGGTGGGGTCTGTTGGACAACCCCAAAAATGAATTGCAGTCATCAAAGTACAATCTACCTTGGGGCAAAATTCTTAGAAGGAAAAAGTGTTGCAGGTGTGTCTATTGCGGATGTGAGTTTGCCCAGATCACGTGTTCACCCCCTTTTGACCATGCCAATGCTGGTTCTGTGGGGTAGAACAAGTTCACTCCTGGGGCTTAGCGGGCTTGATGGGAGAGGCGGCCATCAGGAATTCAGCGGTGGTGTTGACAGCATCCTTTTCAGTGGTCTCGAGCTGGTAGAAGGGAGGCCTGCAAGGAAGGCCTGGTTGTGAGAGCAATCTTGCAGCCCGCAGGGGGAATTGTGGATGCACACTAGCACTGAGCATAAGCTTTTCCTGGCACCATTTCATGCCTTCAGTATAGCGCGAGAGATACTATGCATGCAAACTCAAGTGGAACAGGTTCCCATGGTGATCTGCACGATGTAATTTATGTGCAATGATATGAGTGTCTTGTTTATCCCTGGGGGGGGGGGCAGCGTAATCTTTTGAATCAATCTACGCTTTTGGAGGGCGATCATTGTTGTCAGAGAAGTGCAAAATTTTCAGTGTCAGAATAGGAGCAAGCCAGGAAGCTGACCAGTAGCTGCCATCCGACGCCACGATGGTGCCCTTGACAGACTCGCCGCCCGAAGGGGGGGTGTAGAGCACAGGGGAGCCCTTATTCAGGTTGAGGGCCAGGTGGGAGGAGTCGACTGTCTTGGCTGATCCGTCCACGAGCTTCACGTAGTACTCATCGCCTGCACAAAGAGGTACACGATCAGTCACTATGTCTCAGTGCAGGTGACAGTTAGAGGAGAAGCTTGCTTTGTGCAATGCACTTGCCATTCTAAGTGGTGGAGATTTGGCGATGTAGGAGGTTTGGAAATGGAGTAAGGAGGTGCCACTCAAAAATAGAGCGCAACGTAAAGCCCGTGCCCAAGAAACATCCCTTGCCTCAAAAAGTCTGCGGAGGACTTGGGACCAAGCAGGATTCCTGAGCAGATGGAGGTCAAAAATCAGTCATATATCTCACCGTCTCCTTTGGATGCGATGGTGCCAAAGTCGCAGCCTCCGCCGCAGCGGCAGAACACGTTGTCGCCCATCTGGAAGTCCCTCTTGGGCACCTTCTTCTTCGCACTGATGTCGTACGTTTTGCCCAGCGGCCCGGACTCCAGGTCTTGGACTTGCTGGCTGTTGCACCCGCATGCCCCCCTCCTCCTGTATATGAGGATGGCTGCGGTCACCAGCAGGGAGAAGCCCACCACGCTGCCAATGACACCTCCTGCACAAGGAAAGACAGCCGTAAATCTTGATCCACATTCTGAAGAATATGTTGAGCATGTTTGGGTGATGACAGTATAATGTAATGCTGTACGTTCTGCAGTTTTCAAGTTTTCTTGAGGATCTGGTTGGACAACAATCCCCAGTCAGAATCCATTTCTGCTCTATCTCTGCAAAGACGGCAGTTTTGGAGCTCTATGCTGATGCTGGGAAAGGCAGTCCTGTTGGTTGAATTTGGGTGCCAAGAATGCATGACTCACCGGCGATGCAGCCGGAGCCGCAGTGGTGGCCTGTGGAGCCGCTGGTGGTGGTGGCAACAGTGGAAACGGAGGGCGTGGGTGCTGGGGCTGAGGCATCGGGCTGGGGTCCCAGATCAGGGGAGGCCAGCACCCCATCCAGGATGCTCACCCTCTCATCGGCAGGGGGAGCCAGCAGCTTGCGTCCTTGGTAGTTCTGCAGGTCACAAGACAGGAGATTTAGGGGAAACACACACGCTTCCCTATTACTTTTTGGGGTTCTGCAAAATGCCCTCGTCTTTCACCGAACAGTTTTTTCCACCAAGACTGTCAAATGAGCGCCCTCGGCCTCGCATGACGAACCGGGTTCTTCTGGCTCCGAACTCGTGGACGGCATACTTTGACCCAAAAAACCATCGTTGTCATTCTGAAGTGGCCCTGGTTCTTTTTCTGCGTGCCCTGTACTTCCTCGTTGTACTGTCATGCAACCCCCCTGAAAAACGCTGTGCATAACCCCACGGTGGATCTGGAGCCATGCAGGGCTTGCCTTCGGAGGTTTACTGGCCTCTGACACATTCGACACAGAGACTTTTCGAAATAATGCAGGAGCAGCGAATTATGAAGCAAGCGAACCTGTGGAGTGCCTGCTGCCACAAAGCCACAGAGCAGAGCGGCCGTCAGAATATGGATGCACAAGCTGCGCCGGTTGAGAGCCATACTCGATACTCTCGCTGACAATGTTTGACAGTGCGTTCAGTTTCCCTTGGATGCCTTCGAAGCTTTCAAGTCGAGACTTGCTTTAAGGTAGCGTGGAACTGGCACTCTGATGATCGCTATTTGCTACTCAAATTTTTTTAATTTTGATTGTCTCTTCTCCAGGCTGATTGATTCTCTGCCCAGCCTGGCACGGAGGCGGCCAGAAATTTCCAAAGAGTTGTGGGGGGAAAGCAAGGAAAGATGGGGTGTTGGGGAAACGTAGGATGTTCGCTCGGGGTGAGTGCGCTTAACAGTCAATATATATGGCAATCAAGCCATCACTCCCACTCATGAAGCCTTGTCTTCTCTCGAATCCATACAAATGCTGCCAACAGCTCACGTTTCTAAGTGGTCTAGCAGGCGCTGGTGATCCGAGGCGTCCAGGATAGGTTCCGCAACCAGAGCCAGATTCTGTACGACGTGCTCCTTCTGTTTGTGCCCCACCACAGCCCCCACCAGCAGCGGCGTACTTCGCACCACCTGCAAGTACTGCCCTGCCAGGCTCCCGGCCATCAGTCCCGCAGCCTGCACCCTCCCCTGCAAACCAGCAAAAGCTGCAGCCGAAGATGCTGTGTGTGCTGGAAATGAAGCCTGCAATATTGACATTATGAGCGATTTGTGGTGAACTCCCTTGTCAATTGTTAAGGTAAATCTAGGGTACACTGTGATCAAGTCTCCTGTTCTCAGCCTGCCCCCCGCTTTGGAGGTACCCCTGCTTTGTGGTAATTGCAGAGTGCAAGGTGAACTTTTGTTTGTACGAATCGCTACAAAGTGTGTCGGTGCCTGGCTTTCAATCAGCCACCTGCAACCCATCACTAAGTGTATAAGGAGATCGTATATCCCTTCCCAAAGGCAGCGATCATCCTCATTCAATGCTGGTCGATATCTCGCGACCTTCTCAGGGCAAGGCATCGGGGAAGAGAGTGGATTATGGCAGGGAGTTGAAGCGTGGAAAGGGCAGGGAAAAGCTTCCTTGCCTTCATTGTAATGTCTGACAGGAGGCCACCTTCCCCGAGGGGGCCGGACGCAAACACCCCCACCCCCAATTCCGCGGCCGCCTCCAGCAGGGTGAGGCTCCGCGTCCTGCCTGAGTCGTCGTGCACCACCTGCCACTTCTTCCTCACAGCCTCCAACATGCCGACGTTGATTGGCAGCTGGATGTACCTGCATGCAATTGGGCATCATGGACTCCTCAAGTGGAACAGTAGGCGGTACCTGGAACGCTATCGCCATGCAATATTTGCTACGATCTTTGACTTCCTCATGCAGCTGGCTGATGGGCAATTGGCTGCAGGCACTTACAAGGAGGAATACAGCCCCAAAAAATGGGCAGGCTCAACCCCAGAGAAGAGTTACTTCTGGTGATGCCACATGCCGGAGGAAGGATAGCAACAGCCCCAGCAATTGTAGACTGGGGGTGGAAGAAAAGGAAGGGGAAAAAGAGACCTAAAGCCATGGTGTAAGCCGCCGACTTTTCGGGCCAAGTCCACTACCTCCTGAAGCCTGAGATGGCCAGCGGCTTCCGGCGCATCCCGAAAGCATGACCAGGTTGCCAGCCCATAGGCCCTGCAGAGTTGAAGATAAAAGTCCTCAAGCTGACCAGAAGGCTGAGTTACTCCCTCTGGAGCAAGAGTTTGCTTTCCAGCCAGCACAGCACAACCATGAACTTAAACATCATCATGCATCAGCAGGCTATGTAATTGGCCAAGCAGGAGAAGCATGAAGCAAGCGGCACTCCTCCACACTTTCTAAGGGTCCATATGAATCTTTTGAAAGTATTATAAACCAAATTTTGTCATTCAGATGAGCATCGTTCTTGTGGATTTTCCCAAAGCAAAAGAATTGCTCAAATTACCCCCCCCCCCCAAACCCCTCATCCCCCATCCCACTCCCTGCCACATTGACATCAGGGACAGCATAAAAGTATTTTGCTTTGTAGGAGATAGCAATACGTATCAAGTCAATTCCTCATGCACGCACTCAATCAGGGATGAAATGTTTCCTTGAAATCAAGACAGTGATGAATGGTCAGGCTCATTTTTGAATCGTCATGCAAAGAGGCAGTGAAAGGCACCTGATAGACCCTTCAGCCCTTGCATCCTCCAGCCAGGCAAACGCTACCTCCAGCCGCTTCCAGAAGGCTGGCCTGTCGGGGGCCATCTCAGCTGCGTTGTGGATGTACAGCAGATCGACCTGCCACAGCAAGCCCGTCAGATGTCAACCTCTGCTGAATTTGCCCAAATGAAGCCTGCCATCCCTTCCTTTGTGGTCTGGAGAATCTTCCAATAATTGTTCCTTGGCCACCAACAATAAGAGCTGAGGGAGCATAAGCCAGCTCGAAGGGCTGCAAGAGACCTCTGGGCAATGTTAGGTTCTGTTGCCGTTAATAAGACAATAATAAGAGGTAAAGGCCTGCTCGAAACCCATGGGTAAAAGGAATTTTTGAGATGGCACTCAGTCAGACCCTTACGATGCCAAATCAATAGAGTTCTCTCATTGGCCAGCAGATTGGAAAAGTGACCAGTCATGGGTGGTCTGCCCATGACATACATGCTGACAAGAGTCTGATTCTCAACCCATGAACTATTTCCTTTGCTGCTGTGACATGCCGCACTTGGGATTCGTCCATCGCCATGACACCCGAGATGGTGTAATGCACAATTTGCTCTGCTGTGTTTCCAACCAAATGTGTCCATTCTGTCGAGTAGATGCGGCTTAAAGAGCTGATCAGCTCTATATCTGGTGGGGCTTAAAATATGTGTTATCCACCGTGTCGAGGTTCATGGCTTGCAGACTGTCCGCCAGGGAGACCTCCAAGCACGCCGGGTGGATGCAGCTGACGCCCCCCAGCACGTCCCCCTCCTGGATTTTGCCTGCTGCCTTGAGGCTCTGTAGGCGCTCTGCGGCCACGAATCCTGCCTTGGTGCTGAAAAACAGCATGTCCCGCCTGATCTCCGGCACTGCCTGCAATGTATTACCACTGAGATTCATACATCAAGCCACGGAACATGATATTTGCAACAGGTCAAGAATGAAAATGGGTTCTCTGCAAAGGCAATATCATCGGACTTGAAACTTGAAATGAAGTATTGGTAGCAACTTTCTTGAAGACGGCCTTTAACGGTGAAGAGAGGCAAGCAGATGCAAACTTGGGACCTGCAGTGCCAGAAGGACATATCGCTCTTGGACCTCTTCTGAATCAAGAGCTCAAAGAGGCGGCTCAAGATGGAGGATTGAAGGATACGAAATGGTGAAGCATACCTGGAACGCTCTCACCGCTTCGCCCACAGCTTCCTGAGCTCTGCCACCGCGGTAGTTGCTGGCGGTGTCAATGACATTCCTACAACAAGGGGAATCGTGTCTCCGGAAACAGTTCAGTCTTACCCCACAGGACACATCTGATCAAGACCAGATCACTTCCCGTCCTAGTGCATTTGAGATGATTTGGCCCCTACAAGGCTCACAAATAGCGGACACTTCCAAACACCGGTACCCCTGAATACTTTCTGACCCAGTATTGCACTGAACGTACAACCTATCTCAGACATATACCGACATTTGTGAGAGAGCAGCAGAGGCTTACATTCCACTGAAGACAGACAATATAATCCCGCAGGTGACCGAGAAGTCAGTGGCGGCATCCTCCTCCCCCAGGTACGTGCCAGTGCCCAGAGATCCAAGCGTGAGCCAGGGCGACCCCCTCAGCCTCTGTCCTGCAACACTCTTTCCAGCTGTTTCTTTATTCAATAACTCGCTCAATCTTGGTCTCAATCTTCAGAACAACCCATTCATAGTACCTGGAACTTGCTGACATACATTTTTGGTGTGCAGGAATTGCTTAGCCCAGTTTTACCCTTTGCACTCCCCCTTGCTAGGCCTGCCTACCACCAGAGACCATCTCCAAGTACACATTGAAGTTGCATTGTTCAAAGATATTGAAAGGTTCCTTCTCTACCAGTGATGTCCCAAGACCATATAATAATGGAACATGAAAGCTTTGCAATCCTGCAAGAACATCGAGGGAATTGGTGCCATCTGAATTTGTCGCTCTCAGCGATAGCTATGCATCTTCTCCAACGCAGAATCACCTCTGGAGAGCAATGGCAACATTCAGGCTTTGGTCCTGTTCTCTCCACCTGCTCGTTCAAATTCAGCATAGCAATCCCTCCAATTTGGGCAACAATTGGGAATGATCATACCTGGAGCGTCATATGATCCCATCGAGATGTCCTTCTTGAAGTGCCCGTGTCCAATCTTCCTACGTCTAGGAAGCGATGCTGTGTATGTGCGTGTGCCGATTTCTGTGGCATGGCCACCCCATGTGTGCCGTGCTCTCGTCCTTCCACAGACACTGCAAGACTTGAGGCACGGTGCCAGACGGTGAGGATTGCTTGGAACTAAAGATGAACGTGGATTCAGACAGTGCAAGGTACAATCTAGTCTTGAACTCTGTCAAATCGATCTTATAAGAAGCAGTGGCACAGAAGAAATGCGTCAACAGCGTAGGAATGATGTTAAGGTTACCTTAGGGCATTCCTTCCTCATAAAGTAAGAATTGAGACCGCACTCCCCGTTCTTGCTCCAATTCTGGCATGTTGCATGCTGGTCTTGGCAATTCCCGTCCTCTGAATAGCCAATGAATGCCTCGCTGCGGTCCGAAGAAGCTACGTTGAAAGTTCTGCAGACATGTAGCCACAGCAAAGCTTGGGCAAGCTTGAGACGAAGGCGCATCTGATCACATGCTAACCTCTCAGAATCGACTCCTGGATTGAATGAAATATTTCTGGTATTTTTCGAGTGAAACCATCCAGGCTTAATCGTTATGCTTCCCTTTCACAAGTCTCCCTGATGTCTCTGGGGGTTTAGGGCTCATCATGCCATTGGCAACAACTTAATAGGGTGAAACTTGCGCTCTTCAATAGCAAATCAAATTGTGTTGAACCTCAAGGCCATCAGTGATCTTTCAGGACAATTCAAAGCCCGTTTATCCATCATTGACGTGTCAGGCATGCTGCGAAGCATGGACCAAAGAATACTGCAAGGAACCTCGACAATGGCTCGATCACATCATCTATCAAGGTGAAGCTAGAGCAATCTGCAGTGACTTTGCTGCGTGTGGTGACTTCCACGGAAATATGACATGTCACCTTTGCTTTAACTTGCGTCCTTCCGCTCGATTTCTTGTCCATAACCCAAGGCGGAAACGTTCAAGTCATGTTTGTTAATGTGCAAGCCTAATTAGGCTCGAGTCTGTGGTTTTTGCAGAATGGCACCACAGACCAGGAGGTGTATGCCTGGACACACTTTGCTTCAGCAGAAGAGTTACCCAGTCTGGTTACAAGGACCTTCACTGGCCAGGGGACGATCCTTGAGCTTGAGCAAAAGGGCATCTGTCAGCGTCAAGGCCCGTCCAGAGGACCTGAGCGTCCAAGACAGGGTAAGGGATTATCGTCTGTTAACCCGAAAAAACATCCCCCTCCCAAAAGGGGGAGTTTTGATCATGATGCCATACCTCTCCGACACACAAGACATGACAGCAATGGATTACTGCATGTCAAGGCTACTTCAAATCAAATCACCACCAGACCAGAGAGAAGGACTCGAGCATCGCCTGAAGAATGCACATCTCTGCTTTCTATCTCCAGGCGATAATCTGTGCCCTACGCTTTCTAAGTACAATCTCTGAGCAGATTATCCTGTTCAGGTATGTGGCGCTCTGCCCTATCTAGTTCCCCTCCTGGACGGAGTGCGATACGGTGAGCTGCTGCAATTGTGGAGGCATTGATTGGAAATCGTAGTTTGCATCTTCTTACATCCGGTCTGCATGACAGCATGCCTGCAATGATCCGAAGCAGGAGACTGGTAATCCGCTTCACGTGCAAGGACCAGGAGTCTTGCAGAGTAAATGAATTTGGTTGCAGGAAGGTTCTTCTTCATGCAGTTTCCAGCTACGACATCGATTCTGGTACCAATTAAGCCCCTCGTCAGTTTCTACTATGGTGAGCGCTTCTTGTTCACACACGGTCATTCCGATCCGCCAAGGACCTCAATATAAAGATCGCCATCTGTTGCCAAGGCCGCACCGGCAACCCAAAGATTCACATTGCACAGCCTGTTTGGCAGTTTCCTGTGCATGATCTGAAGTCCTCATTGTCCACAGCGAGCCAAATTCTGCACTTCAAGCGTTTCCAGATGTTCTGATATTGCGCTCATATTCATCTGCCTTTTCGTGCAGGGCTGCCGCTGGCCTCCCTTTTTGTCTTCTTTGGCATCTACTGGGTGGCCAATAACACGCAATTCAGCAGGCACATCAGGTTCAACTCGATGCAGGCACTGTACCTCAGCCTCATCCTCGTGTGAGCCTCCCACCTCCTTTTTGCCACTCTTCAGCCCGACAAGAATTCTTGATCCCAAAGCAATGCTGCTTCGTGTCAGGGGATGATGATTTTGGCAAGGGGTAGTGTGATGTGGCGTGCAAGTTTTCTGATAATTTGGTGCATACTTCCGGCCAGCTTGAGGAGGGTTTTCACATGACAGCTGGCTGTGGTCATGCACCACCGTCCAGTAGAGAAATCAATTCCTGAGTGTCATCTTCAAAAATGGAGGACGATGGCTGGCCAATTTATTGAAAGAAGCCCTGTGATGCAGGGTGCCCAGCCTATTTGAGCAGGTGTTCAGGGGGGCCCTCTCGGGACAGATACGCATCTCCCTGTACAACACGATCTGGATCTTCGTGTTCTCGTGCGTGACCTACGGCTGTGGGGCCTCGCTGCTGGGTGGGTCAGCCAGGCTGCCCATTGTGGCAGACACAGCAGACCAGCGGGTCCCATAGAAATTTAGACATAGACCTCAATGGACCGCCCCTCCCCTGCTTGTATGGTGCTGCTCACTCGTCTGCGGACCTTATTTTGATGTCCTCTGGGTGGTCTGGAGCCTTGTGATATTGTAGTTGCAAACAAGCTAGACGGTGACAGACGCAGCGCCAAGAGCAGGTTGCATAATCTCAATAAAGCTGTTTGATTGGTAGTGCAAATTCACTTCTCAATCGAGTTTTCAGGCATGTAAATTTCGCAGTAGGAGTCGTGCCCTCATGACAAACCTGTTGCCCAGGTTGCCCAGAACTTCTTCGGCAATGAAATCAACGCATCAAAATTGTATCGTAAGCCATTATTAGGGTCCATTGATTAAGGCGGCTTGCTAGCGGGCTTGAATTCCCACTTAAAGATGCAAGGTCAACAATCTCTTGCCAGCCCCTCACTATTATGCTTTGCGATGAATGCAACCAATGCGACGATACTCTCATGAGTGCCTGCTGTATTGTTTGGATAGTGGAAATTGGTACGAGAGGTGCATTTCGCATACGTACAACAATGGCTTATTGATGGAGCGCGTCTCACTCAATTGCAATCACAACTCAATTTTGTACCATTCAGCATCATCCTTCGAGCCATAATATCCCCATCATCACCTCTAATACTTGCTGAAGAACTCCATGTCAACTGCAGACCTGCCAGTGAGCAGCGGTTCGGAGCTGGGCGAGGACCTGCTGAGGAAAATTGCTTCGAAGCTCGACCCCATTGCTCTCCGGGAGTCCAGGGCCGTGAGCAGAGCCTTCAGAGACATAGCCAGGGAACACGAGCTGAGGATGTGGCAGATGTGGGTCGAATGGAAGAACAAGGTGCTGTTGTACCCCCCGGAGGTGAGGGGATACAGCAAGGAGGCCAGAGCCATCGACACAAGCATATTGAAAGGCCTGCTCTGGTGTACCAGCCCCACAGAACTCAGCCTGGGGAAACATGAGCGAGAGAGCAGAAGGTAAAATCCTGAGGCCCTCTGTCCGATACAAGCTCTCGCAGTGAGCACAAAAGGCAATGCTGCTTGGAGTTTTTGATAGCCTCGATCAGAGCAGCTCGAACAGCGGGCGCAATTGCCTAGGGCATCAATTATAGCATTATGTGGTTCTGCTGTTGCAGTCAACCTTGACAGCCAGAGAAAACACATCCAAACAAAAGAAAATGCAGGTTTGTCCATTGGCGGAGCGCAGCGATACGGCTGTGCTGCCCAGGCTTCACCAGCAGCTGTCAGAAGGGACACTTCCGATACAAGGAGGTACGAACCTCCCAGCCAATCTTGCAATGCAGCTTGTGTGATCCCCTGCTAAACGTGAAGAACAGCCAGCCAGATAAATATGCACGCCCTGAATGCGTATTGGCGGCGATTGAATCCCTTAGCCGAGCTTGCACTCTGGAGCAGGTGGTCGTCCATGTGCCGGCGGAATTCAGGCTCTCTGAGGTGCTGCAAAGTCCCCCGCCCTTGAACGACACAGTCCTGGCGGAGGTCTCCTGCATCTGCTTCGATTGTGGCCAGCAGAAATCCGGGGGCAACTCCGGTTCCCCCACGGGCAACTATTGCGAGGAGTGCTACGAGGAGGAGACCCAGCCTTCTGCCACGTGGGCGGCCTTCCTGCACCACTACCCGCCGCCTTGACCGTTCAGTCATGTTCCCACTGTCACGGGCGAGTCTTGGGGGAGGCAGGTCAGCAGATGTCAACTCAAACAGCCGTGGGCTTTCAGCCGCACTTGGAGCTTGCAGCTTGATTGCGATGAAACACCGGTGCACTCTCCAGGTCTTGCGAACACCGAGTCTGTAAATTGCGGAATCCTGGGGTCTGTTGGGAACCTCTTGTTGGCCCCAGGGCTGCCCGCAAGATATCGCTTGCATGCATGGGCTTTGGTGGTCTTTTGGGACTCCTTGGCGACCCCCCACGGCTGTCTGCAAGTATTTCCCAGCATGCGTGGGCTTTGACAGTGTGTGGTTCTGCAGCCACTCCTTTCTCGGTGGCTTGACATGCTTACCAAGATTTCTGTATCTTTTGCAGATCTGAATGGCTGTTGGCCATTGATTCAAGCTTGCTTTTGACAGCGATACGATTCTTGCGTAGGAGACAGGATCATTCACTGGCTATGAAGCTGCTCAACTTAAAATTTAACTGCAATTACAATCACATTTGACAATTATGTCTCACAGCAGGATAATTCGTTTGTAAGCTCCAACTTTGTCTTTGCTCATGGATGGCAAATCGGCATGAAATTTCTTTCCTGCCTTTAGTTATTGCTTTTGAGTCAAAGTACATGTGTGACCTACTTTGGAGGTTCCCTTACAAGATTTGAGACATGCCTGGACTGTCACTCAAGCTGGCAGGTAACAATACATATTTTGAGTGTGCCTTTCATGTGCTGATGTATTCATTCAAGTGCATTGCCTAGAGACTGCTCATTGAGGTGTCCTGCTCGTGGTCCCATATAGGTTAAAAAGACTCTGCCTCTGGACGTATGCAGCAAGTACTTCCTGGTAGGTATGAGACATCTGGATGCTGCAAGGTGCATTTTATGGACGGGGAAGGTGATGGATGTTTCACAAAGTACTGCAGCCCTGAGCTGTTTGCCTGGGGAGGATAAGAAGGCAAGAGATTCTCAGGTATTTGCTGTAAAATTGCAAATGAATCACGTGTGCACTTGGCGCCCATTCATTCACAGTCTGCCATAGAAACTTGCATCCCTCCATGTCAATGAGTCACTTCTGGTGGCACAATCTTCCCATCAATATTGAAGCGAATGTTGCTACATGTTGCGCACCCAACATTCTCTCATAGAAAGCATTGCAGCCATTCCTATATTACAATGAGTCCATGGTACATATTGAGATGTACTAAATTGCACACGACATGCGGTCAGGAGGCTTCCAGAAAGACTGCTCCCCTTCTACACAGACATACCCCCTACCCATGCGCAACTGGCATCCTGTCGTTGCCCCTTCTGGCCCTCCCCAGCTTGTCCGACAGCGCCCAGGCAGTCACCTGCAGGGACAAGGGGGATGACTCCACCAAGCTCGACCAAAGCTCCGCGCCCCTGCCCCTTTTCTATCTCAAGGATGTGAAGCCACAGAGGAACGCGAAGTCTAGCTGATGTCTGGAGCCCCAGGTTGACCGAAACCCTCCCCAAAAGGTGGGACTGGATCCTCTTGATCTAGCCTACTTTCAACAATTGTGCAACCCCTTACGAAGCACATACCGGCCCAGGAGAGATGAGGGATTCACCTCATAGGAAAGGTTGTCCTCCATTTCCGCCAGATCCCCGCAGACCGCTTCCAGCTGAACGGGCGTCAGGTAGTGCACTGCGGAGTCAGGGGCAGAAACGCCGTTTTGGCTGAGGGCTGCCACCGGGTCATCTCTGCCCTCCACCACCTCCTGCAGGAAATTCTCGTTGATTTAATTATGGTGGATGACTGAGGGTGTGAAGGAGTGTGATGAGGGGGGAGGGATCTTGGGGTAAGGTGGGGTTGCAGACGCCGTAAGTGTACCTCCTACTGAAAGGGAACCCTGCATGTCCCAGCACACGAGTTCATTCTGGAGCTCTGCGATGCTTGGGTCCATGGTTCATTCTTCCGGAGGGCTTTTGAATTGTAGTCTGATGCTGTGCATGCTGCATGTGTTGTTTGCAGCTACAAACAGTGCATCCACGCTGTAAATGACGATGCCCTTTGCACCTTGGATCTACCACTCTCGACGTTAGGGATTGCGATGGCACCGTGGTAAGCAAGTGCCATTCAGGTAAAGTGCTGCCAAGGAGGAGTAATTGCCATTGTCTTCAATAAGGACGTCTGGCAGGACAAACAACACTAACGGCAGTGTAGCGATTTTGGAGTTCCACTTCAAAAGCTGGATCACAGACGCCTCAGCCAGGAAAACTGTAGGGCAGAAAGCGAGAGCACCTGTAGCGCACGCCAGTCCAGGGGATTGATGTTGCAGGAGAAAGGGTTGACAAAAACGCAGCTGGGTTCAGCTTCTGGGAAGTCGAAGATGTCCAGGGGCTCCTCGAAGGCGCCCTGCCTCCCTTTGCCGCCCTGCAAAGCATTCCTGTCAGCGAGTGCAAGGCAGCAGTGAGGCAAGCTCTGTATTTGTTGATAGCCCTTTTCCTTATGCATTGCTGCTTTTGGAATGCTTCTTCCTCTTTGCCACTTCTCCCTCAGAATAGCCCACAAGAACACCAAATCTTGGTTTGGCTATTCTGGTGAGGAAACTCTCCATGGACGCCACCATCCCTTGTTACCACTCGCAGGGTGCTTGCAGAATACGCGTCATTCATTCGTGAAGTGAAGCCATTCCAGAGACGCACCATCATCAGCTGCTGGTACGCAGCGTTTAGCTGCACAGCCACCTCCGCAGAATCCTCCTCTATGCTCACATCCGGGTGGTACTGCTTCATGCCTTCCAGGTAGGCCGCCCGGATCTGCTCCTTGCTGCTGCCCCTTGGGATGTCCAGAACCTTGTAGGGGTCGGGAGCATCCCCCTTCTGTGCGCAACGCCTCACATTCCGCGGCTGCGCCTGCAGATATTTGGCTTGCTCACACACGCAGATCCCCATCTTCCCCTTGGCCATGTACGCGCTGTTGGACGCAGTCAGGATTTCTGACTCATTTCTGACAGCAAGACACAAGAATTTGTAGTGGTGCTTCTTTGCTATGCGGGGTTTGCAGAATTGAGTTTCATTTTTGAGAGGGCCTCTGCGGAGAGCGTCTCAATACCGCAAGAAAGAGTTTTAGAGCGCTATCAGGGTTCAGGTCTCTCAAACCGTTCTCTATTTTATTGATAATAGTCACTCAAACCCCGCCAGCTCCAGACCTGATAACGTTCTTTTCCTCCTGCCTGTAGCATAGCCTGACAAGGGCGTTTGTTAGTTTGATGAAGATTTGGGTGAGGAAAGGAACGTCGACGCCAAGACTGTGATGGCACGATTGCATGGACTGAAGGGATGGTGGCGTTAAGCTGTCACTGCTTGCAAGTGGGGGAACCCTGATGCAAGGGGGTGTTCGACCCAAGACGAGGGTGGCTCCACCCACCTGGCGCTGCTTGCAGGTGGGAGGAACTGCTGCAAAGAAGCGCTGTGACCCAAGAAGGGGGTTCACATGAACCATGTCATGACTTCCGGCCAGCCATAGTGTCCAAGGAGCTCACTGCACAGCACAGCACAGAATTGAAACACTAGGAGACGGCGCTGATTTACTTGACTATAAAGACTGGTTGAACCTTGCAGCCATCCCTGTGCGGTGTCCACGAGCCTATAGACAGAAAATTAAACAAAATCTGTGTCGCTCTCAACACGTGAAGGGCATGCAGCCAAGGTGGACGTTGAAATTTGCCTGCAGCTTTGCGTCTTGCGCCTTCAATGTATTTATGCAGTTTAGCTAGCTCCTTTTCCTGGTCGTGTGTTGGAGGACAGCTATTCTCTCGGCCAAAGCGTTGAACGTCGGTGATGGTCCAAGCGATGAAGGCACATCCACCGCAGAATATTAACGCTGCTTGCAGAGGAGTCTTGGGGTTGAACATTTGCTGCAGGCATACGAAACCATCAAGCATAGAGGGGTACTTCTGCCAACTTGGCAAAAGCTGACAAGGTTGCAGGCCCAGCAAAGGTGAATCCCACGAATTTCTTGCAGGGAAAGCATGATTGTAAGAAGTAGCTCACTAGAGAGCAACGATGCCCCATAATCGTACAAGAATTGACCTTTTCTCACCGTGAGTGCAACAAACAGCAGACAGCATGTCCAGTTTCTTATAACGTCTGGATGTGCTGAGACATGGCTCCACAATTGAGCAGAGCAATCAAGAAGGTCAGCGACACCACGAATACTTTGCATTCTTGCAGTTCCGTCACTAAAGAGCTCACATTCACAGTTGGTCGAGACATCGATAATCGTAGGCTCAGCATATAATCGGCATGAGCACGATGGCAATACAGGCACAGAAGGAAGGCAAGTTGCCAGCGCGAAAGTCAAAGCGCCACCGAGCACACTCACTCAGGTCAGGATCCTCCTGCTGATTATTGCTCTTCGGATATGTCCTGCCTGGGCTCAGATGGCAAGCAAGGTAATCATGTCAAAGGGTTTAGCATCGGGAGACCTGCCAGATTTGGGGTTAAGATTGAACTGGAATTGGGACAGGCTTACTTGTATGAAAGTGGTGGCAGAGCCAGAATATCAAGGGGAAGTTTCAGTGTCTACTGACCGCTATTCGCTTCACCCAAATTGATAGCCAGCTGATCGCATCCCTCCTTCCTCCAGCCGCCTGATCCTGCCTCCACTCAACACTACCAATGATGAATCGGTGACAGTGTGTCCACAACTTCACAGCATTGGAGAAGACTTTCTATGAGTAATTTCAAGACATGCAAGTGGGTGTAGGCGCCAACACAGCGCTCCATGAGCTTCCTGGGCAGGGCGGGAAGCTTCAGCAGGAACATTGAGGAGAGCGACTGGGAGGCGTGCCTCGTTGGCCTAAACAGCAGCTCAGTGAAGCCCGACAGGAATCTTAAACGCCGAGGGTTTTTCAGAGATTTCTTGTGTACTGTGCTTCAAACTCCTGCCTGATCTGACATGACAAAGATTCGCAAAGCATCCAAGCATTGCGATACTGCCATGCATTTCTCAGACACAAGAGTCATGAGATGTCTCGCTCAAGGCTGGACTACGAGGTTTCAGTACTTGGGAGCAAGGTATGTCTGGTTTCAAAATCATGGGTGGGTTCTCCAGCAATGGCCAAAAGAGAGGCCTCAATGTCTGTGGTCGACCCACTGCTTTTCAGGACCCAGGGGCTCTGTTAAGAGCGCTACAGAAGCACATCGAGGGGCAGCAGAAGGTCATCCAGCTGCAAAAGGAGGAGATTCGGCGCCTGCGCAACCTCACAGCCCCGCCCCTCTCCCCACTGTCCTCCCTGCCCACAAAAGCCCAGCAAGGTATCCAAACATTCTCTTTGTTTATTCACCTAATTTTTTGATCATGCACAGGATGCTACTGTATGAATTGAGTTCTTGAGATAATGCTCTCCTGGAGCAGCAGAAGGTCATCAAGGATCCAGGGGAATATCGAGAAGGCAGCTCTTCCCCAGTTCACCCAGGGCTTGGAAGTCTGAGCCACCACTGATCTGCTTCGCTTCTCTGAATATGAACAATGACTGCCAGAGCACCAATCACTTTCAATAGTTTGATTGCGTCCCAGCCACGATTGGCAGCTTTACAATCCCAGCTGCTTGGCCCACCACCATGAAGTCAAGCTACAGAGCCCATAAGAAATGGTGGGCAAGATGGTGCTTGTTCAACACTTTTTAAATGGAGTTCCGCGATCATTCCGGCTGTAGGTGGAAGGTTTCCTACTGCTCTGATTAGGCAGCCAGCCTTGCGATCCCAGAAGACGTCTCTTTAGCTGCCATTGACATGTGGGAAGGATCCTTAGCAAGATCCGTCCTGAGGCTTCGACTCATCAATGACCTCACCAAGTCAGACGTTCTGAGCAGGGGTCACCAATTAATGGCGATCAATGGGTCGTGTCGTGCAGGTGCTGCAGTGGCGTATCATGGAGATGTGCAGGGCCACCAGGAGAGCCTGAGGCAGGCCGTTGCCAGCCACCTGCAGGCCCGGGGGGTGAAGACGCGGGCCCCCGCGGTCGGGGAGACACCCCTGTGGGCCATCCTGCTCTGCCCGGCCGACGACCTGGCGCAGGTGCCCCAGCGCCTGCAAAGCCTTCCCGGTACGCCGTTCCGCGTCTTTTTTCTGTTCATCTATCTGCCTTGAAGGAATCCATACTCAAGAAAGCTGATATCTTGCTGCTCCCCCCCTCCCCCCCCCCCAACACCTATCACTCTCGAGGGCAAAAGTATCTTCAGGGGATGGCACTGCGGAACTTGTTATGTGCCGCAGCTCATGTCTCACGTGAGGTGCACCTGCACATCAATTCTCCAAGCACCCTCCATATCTTCATAATTCCTGATCGTTAGCCCTTGTGGCAAGAAGCTTTTGATGATTGAGCTTTCTATTGCCCTGCAGGGCTCTTTCGAAACTCATTCACGCCCCTTCCCAAGTTTCTGTCCAAGATGAGGTCCAAGGCTTCACTGTAGATAGGAGCCAAGCTCGGAGATTCACGTTCGACCCTTCCACAGGGAAGCACAAGGGGTTGGCTGTGATGCACGCCATCCCCAGCAGATCTGCCAACCTGGCCAGCAAGCATGTGGCAGACATCCTGGCACCCCAGCAGACAGCTGAACTGGTGACCTCACCTACGGGCAGTTTCCCTTGCCCCATCTGCCACCTGGCTTACCCTCTTCCCTCCTGCTGCCAGCATGCTGCTGCACGCATGACAGGAACAATATTGGGTGCCTAACCCATTGTGGTACATCTCCTGATGAA
Organism: Chloroidium sp. JM; assembly: GCA_004335615.1. Taxonomy (NCBI): domain Eukaryota; kingdom Viridiplantae; phylum Chlorophyta; class Trebouxiophyceae; order Watanabeales; family Watanabeaceae; genus Chloroidium; species Chloroidium sp. JM. Next base: position 674,699 of record QAXI01000408.1, read on the forward strand.
GCTAGCGGTCCGGCGCTTCCTATATGGAACCACCAGGCACTAACTCCTGCAGGAGTCCCCCAGCTGGGGGACCTCCAAGTAATCCTCCCCTTGACCAAGCAGGTGGCTCAATCTTGCTGCAAAAGGCTTATGGATGACACCTGGGAAGGGCAGAGGAGCTCTCATGTAGTGGCTGAGAGTCTTGCAACGTATATAACAAGTGTTGTGCCTTCAGGAGGCCTGCTGCGACCTGCTGGCAGATCTGGTGTTTGATGGAGCCACCTGGCTGGATTGCCCGTTCAATACCGGTAATCTATTCTTGTACTGTGTGGCATGCATAGGGCTGGTGTGCAATTTCGTCACTGCAAGGCTGGAAAATGCCTAAAATTTACTGATGGCTTCCCACAATGACGCATTGCAACGTCTTCGATGCTCCCTCAGTTCTGCTTCTCAGTCGACAGACACGATAATTGCAGATGCTGCATGCACATTTGCGGAGAAGATCTCCGAGGCTCACCAGGTGGCCAGGGTCGCAGAGCTGCGGCTGGGGTCCATATGAGCTCCCCCATTTGGCATGGTCCCCTGCACCGCTTTGATAGAGGCTGGGGTCACTAAGCAGCCATTGTCCTGGTAAAGACGGGATTTATGTGTAAAAAAGAGGGATAAGAAATCAAACCTATCTTGCGATCAATAAGATGATCATGTGTCTTGGTGTGAAATGTCTTTGCCTGGTTCGCATGACCTTGGGATGATGCAACAGATTGGACAAAAAGCTCTGAAATATTCTTGTATTTATCGCCTCTCTCTCTATTAGGTATTTCATGGCGATTCTGCACATGTGGTTCTGTACAGAACCCCAATCATCGCTTAGGTTTGAGTTCCACCTGCACAATGCAGATTCAATGATGATATTGAGAAGAGTTGTGTCATGAACACGCGAAGTCCCTTTAAGTAATGAGCTTCCACACATCCAGTGCAGTACCTTGGCTTTGATCTGTCTGAGAAATGGAGCAATTGTCTGGTAAGAAATTGGCTATTGTTATATGTCTTGTCTGAAACATTTGGCGAGACTCATTTCGTGTTGTAGAATGCTTGGTACGATCTTTCAAAGCCATTTTGGCAAGTCAAATCAATGACCACCCCGCTCGGCACAAAGTAGCGGAGTCGGTAAACGTCCCATATAAGCTGAGCATACGTGGGGGGGAGAGGAAACTCATGAAGCCGGGTTGTCATTGATTTGACTTGCCAAATTGGCTTTGGTATTGGGGTACCAAGCGTGCCACAACGCCATAGCTGGCATGATGATCAGAGGGAGAATGCACACAATGAAGTCCTGAACGGGCAAGCATGAGATCTTAATCTCCAGCAAATTTGTACCATTGTCGAAGGTAAGGTACCCAGGGACGCCATATCGAGAGACCCAGAGATCATAAAAGGCTTTGGCAATAAATGTGGGAAGTTGCCAGGTATGGCGACAAATGCAGCAATCTTGGTAAATCATCAATCAAAAGGACTATATTTGTGAGGTGGCTGCTCAGGCAGCAAATTACCCTCAACAGCTTTCGTTGTGGGTCGACTAGGTGACATGTTGAGCATCACACCGACATTCTTATGTAAGAAAATCATATAGGCACGGTGCACTTCCTGTGTTTGTGAAAGGTATAATCCTTTAACAAGATCTCCGCATGCCATGCTGGGCCGATTGCCAGCCTGTGGCGATCCTTTGAGGCCATGGAGGATCCCATCTCTCATGTGTGTGTTGAGCACAGATCCTTTAATCTGAAGAGGTGACTTCCTTTTAAGCTCTTGACGAGCACCGCAGTCCTGCAATTGGCCCGGTCGAGGAATTCGCTTATCGCCTTGAAAACACCTGGCGGTATCAGGGGAACGCACGTACAACTTTGCTATCTTCCTGGGCAAATCTGAGGGCCGAAGGTCATGGTTGCCCGAGCTGTAAGCAACACAGGCAGTGCTGGTCGTTTTGCACCTCCTCAGAAGCACTTGAGCCTCATAGGAGCCTCGCAGCCACCCTCAAGTGCACCTGCAGAGGTAACTTGTTTGATACATGTCTTGCAGCGACGTTCTCCCATCGCAAGAGCAATTCTGGCGACATCGCTCTGAAGACATGTCAACCTGTAAGATGAGCCGGGGCTAAATTGCTTTTATAGTTTGGGACGGGAAGCATTTTGGTGTCGTTCGGAAAGCAATTGGGGTTTACACTGCTTTTCAAGCGACCACAGAGTATTGGCCTTCAGCAATCAATCCAGGAGTAAAATGATGCTTGTGCAGACAGCTCAAGACATCACAGCAGCCACCATATCCGACAAGCTACTCCACAGCTTTGGAGTGAGTCACACACCCTTACTTGTCTAGCGCTCTCTGCTTGAGTTCAAGCCTATACAAGGACTGCAGACTCAGACGTCATCACCTGCCAGAAGCCTCAGCTTGCCTAATCAGGCTTTTTGCTGGTGCAGGAGGTTGCTAAAAACGAGAAAGCTAGAGAAGTGATTGCCAGCGAAGTCAGCAACTACCTCCGCCTCGGCAGGCGCAACATCAGTGTAAGCAACTTCCCCGTCCAAAGCCTTATTGATCACAATTGTCTTAGGCAGAATGCTTAGCCTTGTGTCATGTGTAACCTCTTGTAGAGGCAGAAGAAATGCCACTACCAGAATTCACCAAAGAAGGGATTGGTGCAGGATGATGACATTGCCGGGCTGGAGAACCGCATTCGCACTGTGCTGCAGGGAGGTGGCCCAACGTGAGGCCTCACCTGGATTCTCTATTGGCTTCAAAAGATGGACGAGTCAAGCGGGGGAAAGGGGTTTTGGGCGCGCACGCATGGCGTTGACAAAGGGGCCAGCAAAGAGGTGTAGAAATTATGATTTCAGGGACTGATCACCATCTGTAAGACTGGGAAAGCGCGCGGGGGGGGGGGG
>QAXI01000408.1:678276-689065 GCA_004335615.1 Chloroidium sp. JM
GGGGGGAGGGGAGGAGCAGCTCAAGGATAGCCATGCCTACAAAGCAAGCCATACTCCTATGCAAGGTCATCCCAGGGCTGCAGGGAGCGAACAGCAAGACCTTCAAAGCTTTTTTGGTGCAGGCGTAACTCAAAGGTGATGTACAAGAGGGCGATTGCAGAGGCGGATGAGTGGTCCCGCCTGTTCAAGTTCCAAGACACCCTTGGAGAGCAGAAAGGTGACACATAAAATGCTGCTTTCCATTGCTCCGAGCCAGCAATGCAAGGATAGCTTCCTGCCCCCAGCTTTATTGGAGGGAAGGTGCGGCATAGGCTGCAATGCACCTTATCAAGATTTGAGTTATTGCCCTTGCGGTGGGATGCAGGCAAGGGGAAGCATGCAGTTCCTTGCGCTGTCAATTTGGCCCGGGAAAATCTTTTCTTGTTGAAGACCTGGGTTGGAATGCAGACAAGGAGAAGCGGCGGCTGGAGGCGGAGAAGCGCGCGGCCGTGCAGGCGCAGCTGGGGCAGCAGATGGCTGAGGCGGAGGCCACTCACAAGCGGGAGGCGGCGGAGGTGGTGTTGGAGGCCAAGCGGCTGGAGGCGGACTTTCACGCCTGGCAGGCACAGGAGGCGGCGAAGGAGAAGCAGAAGAAACGGGCCATGCTCAAGCTCAAGGTGCCTCGTTTTTGGGTTTAGAAAGTATAATTGTGCAGCCTTGCGTGGTGCAGAGTGCTGTGCTCTGTCAATGCTTGCAGCAATGGTCCTGACAGCTGCGCATACTGAGGGCAGGGTGAATGAAAGGGAGCTGGCCAAGAGGAGGCCCAGAATTACCATTGTCCCCATCCATCCTTTGCCCCTCCTCAGCTACTGATCACTTGACAAACCTTCAGGAGGGGTTCTTCAGGGTCACCTGGCCAAAAGGCAGACCCATGATGGACGTGTCCTACCCTCATCCCAACATGCAATCCCTGTAATTACTGTACTTCCTGTAACCTGTCTACAGGAGACGGTCGAGGGGCAGCTGGCGGAGAGACAGGCCCAGAAGAAGATGTACGCCGCCCTGAAGCTTCAGGAGGAGGAGGGGACCTCCGCCGCCATGGCCATTGAGCTCAAGGCCAAAATGGAGGTGCGCCCACATGCGACTATTTTGCCGTGATTCTCACAAGGGCTATACGAAGCTGCAGCAAGTATCTCCACCGCAGGATTGAGGGTTTCGAAGCGCCTGTATCGAGATCTACAAGGAACATGTGGGTTTTATCCGCCTCTGGTGCACTGGGGATCCCAAGTGTAAAGGATCCTGTATACCTGTGGCAGTCAAGATTCATTATGTTCATTGTAAATCTCACATGAGATTTACATGCGTCATTTGGGGCTTGGGAGGCTGCAGTGAGAATTTTCACTGTGGAGCAGTATTTCTCAGAGTGCCTGCATTGAGATCTACAAAGAGCAACATGGTTTTACCTGCCACTGGTTCACTGGAGCGGTCCTTAGCAATAAGACCTACTCCCTGTGGCAGTTAGAATTCCTGGTGCTCTTTGTGAATCTCATGCTCATGGCGCCGTGGGGCTACAGAGCCGAGAACGTTGGAATCCAATATGTAATTTGTGATCCTCCCCAAAATCACAAGGACGGCTGCAAACTTCAGCTCTATGGCGCAAGCGCTATCCTCCATCATATTTTTCTAGCAGACCAATCGACTCTTTGTCTCACATGAAGCTATAAGCTGGCAATTGTGTTTCGCAGGCTGAGGCTGCGGAGGTGGCGAAGGCCAAGGTGGAGCTGCGGGCCCTGCTGGCGGCCAACGAGGTGAACAAGGAGCTCAAGGAGAACGCGCGGCTGCAGGACCAGGCCCAGGACCGCAAGTACGCGCGCCAGTACGCCGAGAAGCTTGACAAAGAGGAGCAGGCATGGATCTCCCCCTCTCCCTCCCCTCCCCCCACCCCCCTTACCGACCCTTCCCACTCTCATCGATTGTTCGTTCAAGCTCTTCGCACTCAGAATCTGCGTGAGAGTGAGCGCACATGATGAGCATTTTGCATCCCTGATACATTACAGTATGACATTCTTCAGTCATGCCAATCAGGCCAAAGGAATTGATTGAAGCCAGATGAATTCATAACATGCTGCATGTGCCCAAGTCCCACCGGCTTCTACGCCTTTTCGATATATTATTGTGAGAAGCATCTTGCGCCCACCACAATCACGCCCAGGCTGTTTGTGGCAATCCGTTGCCCTCGTATTGGCAAGCTTTGTGTAAGAAGATGAATCCAAGACAGGCATCGGAAGTCTGCCCGAAGCAGACAGGGGAAGTGGAGAGGGAAGGAACCTCTTCTCCAAATACCGACTGCACGTGCAATGGGATGCAATTGCCCCAAAACATCGGACCTGCGGCAAGCTACATGTCTGGTGAGGGTTTGAACCGCTCGACAGGGTACCAGTCCAGCACGTTTTGATGGTTTTTAGAGATCAAGCAAGACATGTTCAGGGAAAAATAGGGAGGAGGAGGAAAACAATGCAGACATGTAATTGGCCCCCAGACGGTGACAGTAATGTGCAGGCACGGCTGGACCAGGTGGCCAAGCGGGCCGAATGCCAGGCGCGCCAGGCCACCATCGCCCAGGACCTGCCCGAGTCCAAACGCTGGATCGATCCTGCCCTCATCGAACGCAACTTCCAGTGCGGCCCATCACCTCCCAATGCCCCTCCCCTCCCTCCCCCAGGGGCCAAAACCCCATTGTTAGAAGGCAAAGCGTGTCAACATGAATACCTTGGGGTGTCTGGCTCCTGTTGGCCCCAACCCAGTTTCAATTTCTTGAGAGCACCTGCCCAGCACCACCAACATGACCATAGGTGGCCTTGACCGAACCACAGCAGAGAATTTGTGGACAAAAGGTACCGTTGCTCTTTGAACAATTGCATGAGGTTGAGCGGGAGGGCGGGGAAGGTTGGGCAGAGGAGGATGCTTAAACGTCACTGGAAAAGAGAATTGTGTGTCTGCTGGCAGACGAAGGCCTAGCTCATATAGGAATTGTGGCCTTCCCGCCAGAATGTCAGACGCACCTCCTTTGCATACAAATGATGGGGAGTGACAAACTTGGCAGGGCACAGGAGGAGGCGGAGGAGAGGGAGGCGCAGGAGAGGAAGCGGGCGGTGGCAGCGGCCCGCGAGGTGTTCAAGAAGGAGCTGGCAGAGCAGATCGCCGAGCGGCAGGCGGCCAGGGAGGGCAAGAAGGCGGAGCTGGTCTGCGAGGAGACTGCTATGGAGGCTACCCACCAGGTGCAAAGCGCCTCCATATCCCGCTGAAAGATTGTCAAGGGGAGGGTGGTGGGGTACTTCACCGCGCTATTGCTGGGAGGAACGCCTTGTAGGCCTCCCGCTAGGTCAAGATGTAACGACTCCCAACACGGTGAAGATCCGAATCTCAATTCCGAGGCAATCCTCTCGTGACGACGAAAAGGTCTGGACAGAGGTCAGGTCCCACCCTCAGGACCCCAAGTGGGAGACTGGCAGGTAAGGCACGCAGGCCGCTGCAGCTGCAACGGCTTTCCCACAAACGTACACCATTGATATCCCCACGAGGCTCCCTGACACTGAGGGCCTGCTGGGCCGATCTGGGACCTCGATGCATACCAGCAAACAGAGGTTCATTCAGATGATAACACACGCCTGCATATAGTATCCAGCTCCACTGAGGCTAGCGAGTGCAACCCAAATGAGTGTCGAGGCCCAAAGCAGCTGTGTGCAACAATGGCTGCAGAAGGAGATCGCAGCCGAGAGGGCGGAGAAGGCCAAGATCCAGGCCAAGAAGGACGCCCTGCGCAAACAGCTGGAGGCGCAGCTGGAGGTGGCCCTGGCCCGCAAGCTCAAGGCGGAGCCTGCCATGACGCAGACGGAGCGGGAGATCAACGCCGACATGCTGCGCCGCATGCACGCCGCCGAGGCCGCCGAGACGACCCCTCCCGCACTCATCGTGGTGTAGATGCACCGAGGAGGGTGGTGGGCTGGGCAGACTTTGCGTGCTGGCGGTGGTGAATGGAAAGGGGCATTTTGTGGAAGGAGCGTTTCGTGGATGCAGAAATCAGCTATGCATTGTCTTGCCAGATCATTCATCTGCAGCCTGTTATGTTATAAACAACCACAAAATAAATGCCTTTTCATTCGGCTGCAAGGTCGTGCATGGTAGAGGAATCAATCAGTGTACTTGCTTAAGGAGGTTTGTCAGTGCACTTGGAACTAGGCGCTCAACTTCCTGTTGGCTGAGGACAAAGCTGAATAAGCTTTGCTCACCTACAGATTCCGATAGGTAACATTTCACATGGCATCAATACAGTACGCATAATATGAGGAGCCAAAACTTCCTGTGGAGTTTGCTTTTATGAGTTTGCCTGTATAAATACTCATTGTAAGCGTTCTCATCCACATCTCAAGAACATTCACACTTTGTCTTCACATGGTTGCATGGTCAAGCCACTTTGATGAGAGGCAGCAAAGCATGCCGGGCCAGCCCGCCGTCTTTTATCTCCTTCCGCCAGTCCTTGAAGGACTCCCAGTCTTCTCGCTGCACCTGGTACAAGGAAGATGCCCTGAGACATGCTCATGCTTCTCAACAGAGAGCCTGATCATAGCAATGGCTGGCAATCTCAGAATTGTCTTGTCGAGCAACAACTTAAGTCTGTATCATGCCAATGCAATCGCTTGTCTTCAGCAAAGGTTGGCAGGAGTTCCCAAATCTGACCTGAGTCAGGAACTCCACACCAAGGTCAGCGACAACAGGTCTGAAAAGGACGTGATCATAGATGGCAGAGTGAAGGAAGGCCTGTTGCTTGGCAACGAATTGTACAAGCTCTCTCTCAGAATTCTCGCAATGGTGGATGAAGACCGAGAGAGCTGCATCTGCACTGACGCTGCATCTGCACTGACAAATTAATCATCCTGACTTCCAAATAAACGGCGCTTGCCTGGCGGGCGGCCCTTCTGGGCAGGACGCGGGTCCCCTCCCGGAAGAAGCTGATGCTCATGGCGAGTCGAGGCTGGGCGTTTGGTGGCAGGGGGGAGGCCTGGTGCAAGGTCCACCCATTGTGCCAACTAACGTCTCCCACACTCATCGCACCTGTGCCACAATGGCAAGCGAGTGTCTGCTTTGCTCACAAATTGGAACAGGTTCTGCCGGGGAGATTACGATTTGCAAGAGCGTCTGTGAACAACATAGGACAAGGGATGCGCACCATACTGAATGACAATCATATCTCCCCAGTTTCAAGCATGAGGAGATTGACAGCTGCAGCAAATGCCTGATGTGGCGAACATGCATGCACACAGAAGCATGCCATTCAAATTGCCAGTCAGAAGAATTATCAGAACGTCAAGAAATGAAGCAGAGGATTGAGTTTGTAAACCCAGGGGATAGAGTATAGGCCAGGTGGGCTACCAGATGAGATTGGGTAGCCCCTGGAGGCCAGGTCCATATCCTCCAGGATGGAGTGGTGCCAGAAGGGCAGTGCAAAGTCACGGTGCGAGCCGCTGGCAAAAATCAGGCCGGAGTCATTCTTGGCCTGCATCGTCATCATTTACCCCATTTAATCAATCCTTGCAGGAACCCCCTTGCTGTCCCTTCCAGCAGCACATGCACAAGCTCTCCTGTGAAAAATTGGCTAGGAGGCGAGCAATTTGCCTTCTGACAGAAGATTGTTCAGACCAATGTGCTGCCAGATTTTATGGCACGGGCAATTTACAGAAATTTGGAAACATGGACTGCCATGGGGATCACATTGATCGAGCATGGGCAATATGTTGCAATTGATTGTGCTGCAAGAAATTAGCTGTATCAGCAGGGAGCCACCTTGATGTCTCTGAAGGGGATCCAGGCGGTGACGAAATGGTTGGTGTCCAGTGGAGCCATTCTGAGGTCACTGTGCCAGTTGGTACTGCCATAGCCTGCCTCCTGAGGAGCACACAAAGTCTTTTGTGCTTTCGAGGGGCAACAGCTATGCCTGAAATATCTACATCAGGCTTGAAAGATCCCTCCCGGATATTGAAGAATCTGTGAACTCTGAGATTACGATATTCAGTGGGGATGGGTGCATGTGATTGGAAAGGGGGAGGGGACAGCTCACTCATACAATTGCAACGCGTTTCCACTTCAGGAATCTACAACTCTGGCTCGGCAATCTCGTGCTTAAAAGCAGAAAGTCCGTTATAGCTGTGCAAAACTCCACAAGTATGGCAGTGCTTTGATACAACCTCTTGTGACAGGAGATGTGAGAGTGGCTCGCCTTGAGGAATGCACAGTCTTGGTAGAGCCGCACAGCTTTGCAGCCCAAGAGCTCGGCAGCCATTGGCGCCAAACGATGCGCAAATTCCCGAATCCCCTCATCATTCCTGTGGCCAATCAAGCGACAGATGTCAGAAATGTCAGATGAAAGCATTTCTGATGGGCAGCTGGTTTTTCAATTACACTGATGGTCTGACCCAGATCCTGTGCAAAGACAGACAAGCACATGGAGCGGTCCTGGAGCGAGATGAAAGCTTAAAATGCAAAGTTCTTGAGGCGATTGAGACCCACCGCCACATATTGAATGTTTGCAAGAAACCGATAGGCTCGCTGCCTTTGAGTTCCAGCTCCCGTAGCGCAGCCTGGGGGGTGTGGATCTTTGCAGGATTGCTGTCAGGGCAGAGCACCCGCACCCTGTGCCTGAGCGCTTCCAGCCTTCTGGCATCGACTTCCTTCCTCACTCTCTGCAATGAAATACATTGAGAGGTGTGCCTGCTGCAGGGTGTAGAAATGCGTGACTCAATTATGATAACAATGGCGGTATAGCTGAAGAGTATCGTGGTCCTTGGAGTCTAAATTTTTCAATCATCAACCACAGCGCGAACACAGCCGCACCACTCACAAGGAACATCTAGCAGACTCACCTGGCCCAGGAGGCTTGTTTCTTCTTGTGAGAGTACGGCTTTGGTTTTCAGGTGGCCCTTGCGCTCAAAGTCCAGTAGATCTCTGTCTGACAAGCAAGGGCTTGTAATCCCAATAGGAGCCTGGATGATCTGTGGCTGGGGTTTAAGCTCAGGCGCTTGTTTGCGTTCAATTTGTCTCCTCCTCGGGCCCTTTGTGGCGATTGCTTGCGTAGGCTGAGTAGGTTGTCTATTCTGCCTCTCCTTCTCTGATATTGCCGACAGTTGTGTGTGCGATGGTGTATGAGGCTGCCGCAACAGATGATGTGAGCTCGTTGGAAGGTAGGCTAAATGTCTGACCAGCTCCGTACAGGTAGAAGGAAACATATTTGATTGACAAGCAAGGCAGGATTGGCACTTCGACGAGAGAAAACAAGAAAGCAACCTTATAAGGACCTAAACCCTTGTTCACAATTCAAATTTCTCTGATGACGGATCCACATTCCAACAACCTCTTTGATACCACTGCCCTGTCGTGTTGCTCATTTATACCACACTTCCACCCATGCATGCATCGAGCATTTCTCTGTGAAACCCGGCCCAGGAGGCATTTGCCCTCCATTCATGATGCACATAAATCGACTCAAGAAGCGAACGAATCTTCTTTGTATGGACTGGGGCTGAACTCTTGTCCTTGCGATGTGCCAGGGCTGGAAGCGTCCTCAACTGCATTCAGCTGCTCCTCGAATCCTGCAGTGCCGCACCAATGAACCTCTTTTGCAGCATCTTGTGCTCACCAAGTTGATGATCAGAATCTTCCAGTCCAAGGCATGCATAATCTGAACCAGATCACTATCCTTACTCTCCAGAGCAGTGCATTGTAATCATTCCAAAGCAAGACCTTGCCCAACCTCCCTCCAGATTTGTTTGGTCCGGAAAAATGCTTTGCAGAAACTGTGGGAGGCATGGTGTGGCAGACCCGCATTCTCGACTGAAACATTGGCCCACCTGCTACACCTGCCTCCCTGGCCAGCGGTGTGAAGGAGCAGGACACGTGGCGTTGACCGAAGGTGGCTGCCTCACGGCTGCCGCTGCTGGGCCTTGTGGAGTGGTTGTTCCAGAACCCCGTGTCCATGGCGTCGGGGGGAGGGGCGGGGCTTTGGGGGCCCCAGGCGGACCCGTAGCTGGCCTGGGAACCGGCAGGGCTCTCGGTTTCGCTGGGTGCCACCCTGTGGGAGGTCAGCAGTCCCGTGCTGCCACCCATGATGTCTTGCTGGTCGTAGTAGTGCACCTGTGGGTCACAGTCAAACTTTTGAGGTAGCATGCAGTGTGGCCAGCTCGTTCATGAACGGCGTCATCATATTTTGGGAGGGATTCCAGGGCAAGCAGCTTGAACCAGACCAGTGCCAAAGACCCCTCAGCTACCCAAAACCTCTGTGCAAAAGTAGACCTTTATTAGCAGTGGCAAACCGCCTGCAGCTGTGGTGGAGCAGGAGAATCCAGAGAAGCTCTAAGCCCTTCTGATGTACCGACAACCCTCCTCTGACACTGGCTGCCAAAGATGCCGAAGGGGGATGCATTGAATTGGGATACTGAAGTTCCCGGTCTTGGGGGGTGTGTAAGTGCGCTCACCTTGGCTGCGGGAGTGCTGTACGCCTCGGCTGCCGCGTGGAAGCCCGCGGCCAGGGGGCTGTAGTTGTGCATGGGGCTGTTTCCCTGGAAGTCATTCTCGGGGTAATTCTCCTCGTCTGAGGAGCTTCCGCCCGTGCCCTCCGTGTCAGGGGTCCTGCCCCTCCTGCATGCCACCACAGCAGCCTTGACATAGTGTCAGCCTAGGTTGCCTATGCATCTGATATCCTTGGAGTGGGTCCGGTTGCGCATCTCGCAGCTGACCTGAACTCTTCCCAACGACCATTCATCCTAGCGTTTAGTATTGCCTTTGCCATGATGTACGCAGCATGCTTATCAGATTCAAGCTGCTTGATCAATTTGAGCGTGGAGGGTATAGATGTGGCGAGATGAGGATATCAGTGTCATTGTATTGAGAGCTGCTTGCCATTAACATCAGCCTTCTGCAGTGCTGTTGAGCCCTATGGACCTCAGAGCAGGTTTTGATGGTAATTCATATGATGTAGGCTGTTCTCTCCCCTGAAGGAGGCAGTGCTGCGTCAACAAGGTTGGAAAGGTGAGCAAAAGGAGGAGATAATGCATGTTGTCCTTTAATGCAAACGCTTTATTGCAGTCTCAAGAGGCAAACATCCAGCTGCCACACAAGTCAACCTCTGCGCCACGGAAATTGCTCACCTGTCGCCCCCGGAGCCGTACGCCACGGCGCTGTAAGGAGAAAGGGTCTTGGGCGTGGCCCTATCCCCCTGCATGCCAGTGTGGCTGTCCCCCTCAAAGCCCTCTCCAGACATCCTCACCCCTCCCCCTACCACGGAGCTGATGCCTGAATTCCTGCTTGATGCAAAGGAGCTGATGCCGAATCCTTCGGTGGTCTCAGTGGCTGCGGTGCGGGTCGAGGGGGCGGGGCTCTCCGCGGACTTTGGGCGGGGGGCCCCAGCTTTGTCGAGCGCGGCATCGTCGAAATCATCGATGATGCCCTGGGAGAGGTTTCGGCTGGCGAGGACGACCTTCGCGGCGGAAGAGGGGGTGGGGTTGCCGGGGGTGGAGTTGCCCCAGAGGGAGGTGGCGTCGGTGGGGGTGGGGGGAGCGCGCCTGGGGCTGATGCTCTTGCTGGAGCTCGACCTGGGAGACCAGATACTGCGTCAGCATTAGCGTCTCAGAAAGGTTTCTTCTCCTGCGTTGATTAAGCATGTGAAGCAGGTTCTGCAGCAAACGCAGATCAGGGAGTACAAAAGCATTATTCGGATTCAAGTGACGAGGAGGACTTGCAAATGTGCAGGGGCTGATCCACATTGGCTGAAGCTAATCAGCTCAGGGGCAATAAATGGAACAAAAATGCGTGGCAACAAGGGATGACCTGACGCCTGGGCTCTCCCTTGGACTAACAGACCTGGCCTGTGGGGACTTTGAGCTCCCGTCTGAATCGTCGCTGGGGGAGGAGATGTTCTGGGGCTGCACTAGGCCTGCAGGATTTCACCAGAATCAAGCCATTGTACTGAGAAGTGGACTTGGATCACTTTTCTGGTCCAGGTTGCCATCGTAGGGTGTGATCTTCTTGTCGTTATGGACAATGTTGCGACCTAGATTAGTCAGCAGGCCAGAAAGTGTCCTGTGGGTGGTCAGTGACGAGATCACAGGAGGCTCATTGTGGAGCTAAGCCTGGGCTTTGAAGCAGAAGTGGAGTCAACTCCGTCTGTCTGTGAGGTCCACAGTTCCAACTCCTTGACTATCCCCTCACCCCAACTACTCCCACACAACTACAGCCGCAGGGAGGGTAAATGTTCAAAAGAAAAACACAGGAGGCCTCCAGCCAATTTTGGATTCGCAGGAGTAGTGGCACACCTGGGTCCCGCATGGCCTGGGCGCGGTAAGCCTGAGTGTGCCTGGGGCGAAGGGCTGCGATGCTGGGGTCAATTCCCCTGGCAATCCTGCCACCTCCTAGGGGCTCTGACTGCAGCAGAATGGCCAGATTAAGATTCTGTGCCTGAGTGAAAAATGCTATGCTCGGATTCATGTGCATCCGAGGCACACAGCAAGTGACACTGTAACGCTCAGGCTCATCTCTGAGAAGCCTTAATTCTCCCTGGAACAGATGTCGACAGGGCGCCTTCATTCATGACCTGTTGCATGACTTTTTGCCAGGAACAAAGTGAGTCGTCACATTTGTTGTCGAGGAGACCTGGCTGCAAATACACCAGCTGTGCCCGTACGGTGACCACTCTGACCTTCTCCGATGAGCGAGGGCAATGCTGGAAAGGGGGAAGAGGGGGGAGAAGAGGGAGGAAGGGGGG
>QAXI01000408.1:716151-738141 GCA_004335615.1 Chloroidium sp. JM
CCCTCCTGGGCACCCCCGGCTATCGTACCAAATTTCTGACAAGATGCCTTCAGTGCAATTCCTGCCAGTATCCCTGTCCTATGCCAATCCAGGGAAGGGGAAATGACGATTATTGAGAGATTTCACATGAGCCCAAGGCCCGCAGGGACCCCACCCGCGTGAACCTGTCCCCCTTCCAGTCGCTGACCCGCCTGGAGCTGCGGGGGTGTGACCTGTCGACCTCCGCCTGGGTGGGGTTGCCCGGAATACAGGGCCTGCGCAGCCTGACCTGTGTGGGCTGCCTGGAGGAGCTGCACCACCTGCTGTCACCCTTCTCGCTCCTCGTGTCCATGCCTGGTGGGGCTTCTTTCTGCAGTGCACCATCTTCTGGTCCTCTTCACGCACCTGATTTTCCCTGATGGGTTTCTCCACCGTAACGTATCACAATTCATAGTGATCAGTGTTTCTGTGCCTCCGTTTCGCACATTGTGTCTGTTCCAGCTGGGAAGTCACCCATGTTATCGTGTGAGTGTGCTCTCATGTGCTCTCACGCTTCCATCAGATATTTGCATTCAAGTGTTTATCAAACGCAAAAGAGTCCAGTGGACATCCAAACATACCGCGTGTGAGTCGAAAGAATTTGAGTATTACTGCCCATTGAAATGCAGGCCAGCAGTCTCCATCACTATGAGAACAAGCCTCTTCTTGTCTGCCCTTCTGCTTTTTTCCCAATCAGGTATATGAGAAGAGATAAAAGCTGCTACCAAACAAGGCTACAGGTTAGTGGTATGGGCCATACATACTGCCTGAGAGATGCGAGGATTGAGATTTGCACTCTTGGAAACGTAGGCCAGCAGTCGCCGCCCCTGTGGCCCCACCTGACCAGCCTGCGCTGCAAGCAGAACAGCTTCGAGCGCCTGGACTCCTCCCTGAGCCAGCTGCCAAACCTGCGCTCGCTGGACCTGAGCAGCAATAACGTCAGCGTCATCCAGAACCTGCATGCCTGCACACACCTGACCGAGCTCAATCTGAGCTACAACAACATCCAGTCCCTGGCGCCGATGCGAGAGGTGGCCTCCACGCTGCAACGCCTCGTGCTGCAGGTTCCCCCCCCCTCCCCGTTTTACCCTCTGCACTCCTCTGACTGGCAATTCAGTCTACAGTTGCTACCTTCTACAGGTTGTCGATCAAATCTAACCCCACCTCCACCTTCCTTTGCTTTACCTTTAGACCTTTCCTCGGCCGCTTTCAAGCCCACTGCCTCTCCTCCCCCAGGCCTGAGTGGGATAATTTAATTTTCTAGTTCATTGCTACCTCTCGGGCAAGCTTCCAGCAGCCATACTGCGAGGGCGGCGTTCCACACACATTTCCGGTAGAGAAACCCGTGAAGGAGTTCGTCCTCTTCTGAGGTCCGCTGCAGCAAAGCACTGGACATCATGACCTTGTTCTACAGTTTGTCTCGACAGTCTCAGAACATGTCTTGCAGCAAGCATTCAGGTGGTCTGCAGGGGAATGCTGTGCGTAGCGTGCGGGGGTTGCAGAGTCTGGTGGCCCTGACGGAGCTTGACCTGAGGTGTAACCTGCTCGCCAGCTACCAAGAGTTCAGTCTCCTCAATGGTGAGTGCTTCATCCACTTTCCCTTGCTCCTTCTTGTCCTGCACCCTTCTTTCCCCAGCATTTCAAGATAGGAGGCTCCTCTTTTTGCAGGCTGGTACAGGCCAATTTTGAAGAACTGGTACAGGCCAATTTTGAAGAACACCTGAGACATGCCCGGGCAACCCCCTCTGTGAAAGCTGCCAGTTCCCCCGACCTCTTTCACCCGCAGCTTTGCAGGGCCAGGCATCCCTGTGGTTTACCGCCTTGACAGGCTCATTCTGTGAAAAGACTGTCCCTCTCCGGGCTGTGAGTTTCACTCAGAATTAAGGGTAACACACGATGCATGGCTTGCAGAGCTGCGGGAGCTGAGCTCGCTGTGGCTGGAGGGCAACCCCCTGGCGTACGCCCCCTTCTACCGCCTGGACATGCTGGCGCGCTTCCCGGATCTGCCGTTGCTGGTGCTGGACGGCGTGCTGCCGCGGGGCGGGGAGGCGTCGGCGGTGGCGGCGCGCGCCACGGGGGAGGTGCCCCTGGCCTGGCAGATCATGGCGGAGTACGTGTCCCAGCGCCAGCTGCTGTGGCGGCCCAGCAAGGTGGGCAAGACCCTTTCGAGACCCCACAGCCGTCGGCAGGACAAGTACTTGCTTTGTATGAGGCCCAGGGCAACCTATTCTCACTGCTGCGCACGATGCGATCGAGGGGCATGATCCATGCCGCTGTTCTGTCTGACTGAGCGATTTTTGGGACAGTGCTATGCTTCTGCTGGAGCGGAAGCCTAGGACTGGAAATTGGTGCAAATAGTAGGGAACAGTGGTGTGCATGCGCCATTGTGGGATGAACCTGCGTGCAGGCTTTTGCGACCCTGCCTTTCAGAGGCAAAGTGGGGCTGGGAAAGTTCTCAAGTTGCTCGAGCATCCGTGCAAACCCTAGGTACAGGACGATGCTAATCATCTTTGAAAGCTGGGACGCCTGTCTGTGCAGCGGCTGGCGGCGCCCCAGGCGGGCGGGCTGTGGCGAGCCAGCAGCGTGGGCAGGGCCAGCACCTTTGCCTCGCCGCAGCGGCGACCGTCCTCGGCTTCCCGCCACAGGTTTGTTCCTCATGTTGTTTGCCAAGGGCATGAGGTTTATTACATAGCACTCTTCACCTTCTACTATATCACCACCCCATCAACCCCCCTACCCAAAAGATTGCCGTGCCAGCAACAGAAGAATCGAGCATTCGGCCACACAAATGACTGTTGTAAGAGGCTTGCTCATCCCCCCCGACCTCTCCCCCCCCTTCTCCACCCCCCATGATCATACTGGGAAAGTGCCTGGATGTTACTGGATGGCACAAATGCCTCAATGTCAAATCAGACATCAATTGCACGCAGTACTAGCAGAAGGAGGCTGCCGGCCCGCCGGATCGTGGAGTTTTCGGGGGACCCCCTGGCTGCACTGGACTCCGCCCTGGAGCGCCCCCCCTCTCCCTCCCCCTTCAAGCGCACCCAGGAAGACGCCTTCGACAGCGCCAGTCAGAGCTCCTCTGTGCACCGAGGACGCTTGCCAAAGCTCAGGTGTACTAGTCTTCCAAGGTGGAATCCTGAGCAAATGAAAGGGGATAGACGCAGCAATGACTTTGTTATCCAGGGGAATATGCCATCCCTCAGAAATGCAGTCAAGCCCACCATTGAGCAGCCGAGCATTCCAGGTCCGGCTGTGTATCCATCGACTGCAAGAGTGGGTCAGCAAGCATATTGGACAGCGGGGCAACACCCTGTTGGTACAGTCCCGGCTTTGCCAATGAGCACTCCATTTCATCCCTACAGGTCCATGGAGCAGATGAGCAAGCAGGCATCCCACACCGTCTACAGATCCGCTTCCAGCTTGCGGTCGCACCTGAGGGCTGGGACGCCGCAGATGAATGGTGCTGTGGATTCGCCTGCCTACGACGAGTCCATCTTGGAACGCCTGCAAGAGGTTGTGTGTCATCACCCTGTGTAAAGTATTGGACCTGCAGAATCTGTGGAGGGGCATAGGGATGGTCGGGTAGAGGGGGTAAAGGAAAGGAAAGGGAGGGGGTCGAGGGATCATGGAGGGGTCAAACCCCATGATGTTTGGAGCGTGGAAGACAGGCCTTTGGGATTACATGCAACGTATTGGTTCGTGATCTGACAGTGTGGATGCTGCTGGCTTTTCACATAATCTGTGTGCTTGATGAAAATGGTGGAGAGCACTCCTACCATATCATCACAACTATGGGATGAATATCTAGCAGCGAGCAAAAATTGTAAGAGCCAAAGCCAAAAAGGAGCTGACAGGAGAAGTCGCAGCAGAAACAGGTTCAGGGAATGAGCATCGATCTCAAAACAGTCTGGAATGCATCAGATTACTGCCACAGAGATTGCCACCGTCTCTCCAGTCCAGTGCTGACCAATCCTCTTCAGGCGCTCAAAGTCTGCTGTCACCTGCAGCTAAGGCCAGATGGCAGTGAGGGCGGCGGGGAGCCTTCTGACTCCGAGAGCTCCAGTCTGGACACTGTCTCCTCACTGGGGACATCCCTTCCGGCTTCCCCGCCGGGCACACAAGGAAACGTACGGCTTACGCCCAGCCTGGGATTGCGGAGCACGCGCACAAGTGTAGAGCTCAAATCAGGGAAGGATGGTTAGATGATCTTGAATGCTTGTTCGTCTTGGGGTCGGAAGGGGTGGATGTGAAGGTGAGTGGGGTTGTAGATATGTGCAATAAAACCCTTCAATTATTTTCTGATAGTCTGTTGGGGTTGCAGAGGTGAGAGGATCAATGAATGTACAATCTGTGTCTGTGTACTTAATGCAGTGTGAAACAGGAATGTAGACAGGTCAAATGATCGTCTTCAGTGATCTTATCGTAGCTGTTTGCCACAGGAATGCCTCGGGATTCTCCCGTCAGACATAGAATTAGCAGCAATGAAGTTGACGAATTACCAGTGGCCCTAGAACATTGGAACCTCTGTCAAGAACAAAGAATTTGAACGCTGTACTGTAAATTTGCTCTGATAGTGGGATTGTCCCCCTCCTCCCTTCCCCACTTCCCACTCCTCAATCTCCACTCACCATAAAGCATACCAGGATTGCCAGTCCCTCTCATACGACATGCATGGTGACAGACATCAGATCTAGGCAGACCCACAGCGAACACCATGCAGTACTGCATTCGAGTTGTTACCTCAACTGGAAACAGCGTGCAAGGAAGTTGAATCCTGGCCCATATACGTACAGTCTCTCCCATCTTGTCTTAGAGCACACCAGGCATCGTTGCAAAATACCCAACGCTCGACTCTCCGGTGGCATGCAGGCCGACAGCCGGGACGAAATGGTAAGACTGCTATTCGTCTTGATTATGTTGAAGTCTCAAGGAGGATTGAGGAGGTTTCTGTGGCTTGATACACATAATTCTGGTCAAATGCATGCCTTTCCATTTCCTTATACCTTCAGGGTGGCACCAGTGGAGACAGCAAGGAGACAGGAAGAGAAGCGGAAGCGTTGGCGGTGGAGCAGCCAGAAGCAAGCACCAGCACTCCCAAGTGCTTCCTGGTGATTCACAGCGTGTCAAAGAGGCACAACGTGGGGAACCTTTTGAGGAGTGCCACGGCTTTTGGGGTCCATGAGGTGTGCTCCACCCACTCCTCCTTGTGCACTGAGCTTTTCAGCGCAAAGGAACCAATCCTCTCTTTCAAGGCCAAGTCGAGCCCTTTTCATAGATGATCGGTGAGCAATACCTCCAAGGCATATGAAGGTGGATTGTTAGGAGGTTGGATCTGTGCTCTCTAGCGCCAAAGGAAACATGAAATGCATGGTCAAGCATGACAGTTGACTGACGCCGTCAAGAAATCTTTTCCCGTGTGGTGTGGTCAAATCGTCAGATATAGCTGGTATGATCTCCAGGTGCACCGCGTTGCAAGGAGGGTATGGTTTTATGCAACAGTATGGCAATGCCTTTTGTCATGCTGAGATGGAAGCAAATCCTCACATTGCCCAGCACAGAATGTCAAATGCAGGTTTGTATTATTGGCTCCAAGCAGTTCAATACTTTTGGGAGTCAGGGAGCATGCGACTATGTGACCGTCAAGAGCTTCCCTTCGCTCAAGGAATGCTGTCACCACCTCAAAGTCAATGAAGGCAGGGAATCCCCCCACCCCCCCTCTAACCAACATATGCATTATGTCTCTGATTTGCGTTACAATTACCCTCTCTGGGACTCAAATTTGCATGTCAATCTTATTCAGCTGTTGCACTGAGACACTCATATCATCTGAGTACCATGCTCAAAGTGATTCCCAAAGGAAAATGGTCGGTGATGAGGGGGCTCTCCTATGTCGCTCACGAAATTATCCATATCATTGTCTGGATCTGCCTTTGCACTCGATTGCAATGTTTGCGTTTGAAATTCCCCAAGAAAATTTAGGGAGGGGAGTCCGGAGGCAGAGGAACGAGTAGATGACCAAACTCCCTGTTGTGTATCTGAACTGGTGACTTTCACGCACCAGGCTGCGAGATTATCGGGGTGGAGATAATGGAAGGCGCCAAACTCGTGGAGAGTCATCCCTTCAAGGGTCCTACTGCCTTCTTGTTAGGCAATGAGGTGAGATTCAGATTCCATGGCATCCTGCCTCCTGCCTCTGCCCAAAATAGGCACACACCTGTAGTATTCCCTTTTTTGAGCCCAAAAGATGCAGTTCGTGGCAAGAGTGTTCAAGGAAGATCTGGGATACCTGCTGCCAATTGAATCGGTCAGCTAGCTCGGCCGGTGCTTGAATGAGAAACCGACATCGTGAACATCACACAACCACCTGTGATGCGCATCCCGCCCAATGAAGTGCCGCACATTCATCCTCCATGCTCCTGCACAAAAAGCAGCGTTGCTGCAGCTCGTAATCTGACACGCTCTCCTCCCGAAACCCGCCCACTTTTGCCGGATGCTCACTGATCTCCAAGAATCGAAACCCCTTGCCTCCTGTGCCAATCCATGCGATCAAAACCCAGCAGGGCAGCGGGCTGTCGGAGGCCCAGACCCGGCAGTGCGACAGCTTCGTCTACATCAGCCAGTACGGCCCGGGCACCGCCTCCCTCAACGTGTACGTGGCGGCCTCCATCGTGCTGCACCACTTCGCCCTGTGGGCCGGATACAGCGAGCGCAGCAGGACGGGCGGCAAGTTCGACCTGGGGCCCAGACCGCTGCGCACCACGAAAAGGGGTGGGGCACTGCCTCAGACCGGGATCGCGTCGAAAGATGTCCGACCCTCAAGAGACCCCCCCCCCCTCGGAGAAGATCCCCAACATCCTTCATGCGATGCTTGGTGTGGACTTGAGTTCCTCCGTCCTCTCAGGATAGGAAAGGAACAGCCAAGTAGGCTGAGATTCCTGGAAATCTTTCGTCGGCAAAGCTTGAATTCTCATCGAGCCATTTGCTTCCAGGCCTCTGTCAAAGTTGCATACAAGACGCCCTCAGTGTTGGCCCTTTCAAGCAGTGCCTCTTTACAGGAAGATGGTATGCCAGTGTGGCATTTGAGTGTACTCAAGGGAGCACCAGCATATCAGCTGGGACATCTGATGGACAATTCAGTTCGAGACGGCTGAATGACACCTTGTCCTCTGCCTCCAGGCAGACAGAATCTACCTTGCCTCTCGTCCTGAGTACAAGGGTATGCGCAGGCCAGGTTCCGCTTTCGCCAGAGGAGTTCCAAGCAGAGCAGGAAAGGCGGCGGGCAAGGCGGGAAGGCATCATTGAGGATTCATCCGGCAGCAGAGCAGGAAACGGTGCAATTGATTCAGGTACAGTTGTATTTTCAATTTTACCTTCTCTACAGTACTGCACATCCACTAGTCACCACATCACCAATTATATAAGAAAGAGACAGGGTCAGAAGAGGAGGTCGACGACCCCCCCCCCCCCATTAAACAGCTATGCCTCGTCCTTGTGCAGAGCATGATTGTGAAAATAAACAAATGCTTCTCATTCAATCAGTGGATGGGTCGTCATCAGGAGGTTGGTCTCAGTGCTTCCTCAACAACAAATAAGCAATCATGCTCTGCACAAGGACGAGGCATAGCTGTTTAATGGGGGGGGGGGTCTCACTTCACATTATTTCTTAGCTTGTTTGAGGGATGGCCAAGCTCTGTCATGAACCTTGGAAGACATGCTACACACATGATGAATGCACCGTCTTTGGCAGCACCGTTGTGGAGATCTATCATCAACATATGCTCTGCAGGGAGACTGTGGGAGGCAGTGATGGGGCGGCCTTGACTGCTCATGGGCGGAAGCCCAGCAAGATCCCCAGGGTGGCGATGCTGGGTAGCACACCTCGCAGCACCCCCAAGGCAAAAGAGGGGCCCGCAGATTCACAATTCACATCAAGTATTCTCCCATCCCCCATCACCTTTCTTATTCCAGAGCAGATTAATCGCGTCAAGCTGTTGGGACCAGGAGCAGGCAATTAGAGGAATACTTATTTCTACCTGGCCTCATAACCTTCTATTTGCGCTCGTCTCGCGTATGCTTTTTCTACTGCAGATGCCACTAGGGATCTTACTACTGCAGATATCACTAGGAATCTTACGATTATTTCACCATATCCAAGTGTTCACCCTCACCTCTTGGCAAGGAAGGCGGATTTGTAAATACGCTTAATATTATACATAAGATGCAAAATACATGTCTCATTTCAAGTGACACAGGGGAAAGCACAAAATGCAGGATTGCCCATCAAGATGCAAGCACAAGATGCAATAAGCAGAAGCAATCATCCAGCCTCCAGCTACAATTGAAGACGCAATGCCAGCCAGTGTGATCGCCCTCAAGTGAATGACAAACACGTGGTTTGCCGAGAACGTCACAAACGCAGCTGGTCTTGCAGCGCATCGCTGTTGTCAGCACATATTTTTGCAATACGATGCTGCAAAGCCAGTGGTTTTGCTGTGCAGAGTCCAAGCCCAGTGCCGCAACTACAAGGCGGCAGGTCTCTGAGAATAACAGGCCCGCCAACGGCCCAGCAGCGGCAAAGAAAAAGACGCCAGAAAGGGGCCTGCCAGCCTGGAACAACTCCTCCCCTAGCAAATCCAAGGTGATGTCCAAATCGGCCGTTTTTGTTTCGGCGTCCTTGTCGGCATCACCTGTAACAAAAATCCATGCCATCACTGCTGGATCCGTTCCTGTCCTAGACAACTGGTACATAATCCAGTAGAGGCACAGGCTGCAGAACAGTCTTGCTGGCACGATTACTATCACTTGATCTATATTGTAAGCGTACATGCCTCTCTATATTGAAATTTCGAGGGCATGTACCCAGATGTGCTGCAATTGATGGGCAGCCTCCTAAATCAGCAACCTGAGCCGTAATTTCGCAATTAAAAGGGTGACTATCCATGAGTGGCAGCGAGATCCCCAAGTTGGCCACGACTTGTCCTGCAGGCTCCCCCAACCAAAACGTCTCCCAGTCCCAGCACAGCCGACAGCAGGGCACCTACCCGTCCTAGCTCTGCCACGTCCACCAAGAGCACTGCCAGCGCATTTGGCAGCTCTGTGGGGAGAGAAGGTGCTTCCGCAAGGGGTGGGGCCAGAGGGGCAGGGCCTGGCAGGGGTGGTGGCAGACTGTCTACGGATGGCAGCTCGCCTGCAGCACCGGCGAGAGCCAGCCCGGCGAAGAAAGGTGGGTCAGCTATCGCTGCTTGATTGCTGTTTTTGGCGAAGAAGAGATGGAGGGGCTCCCGTCCCTTTCAAGGGTGTCTGAGTTCTGGAATATTGCTCGACAGCAATTCAATTGTAAGGCTGAGGATGATGAAACCGGAAGGAGTGTGGGGATGGCTGGGTGTAATTACAGCGCATCTGTCCCTTGTGACATCCAAGCAGCAGAACGATATCCTCTGCAAATAAACGAATTAAGTGAAGGCAACCCCTTGAGGAGAGAGAATGGCATGTAAATCCAGTCGACAGCTTGGGCTGCCCCTTACTCTCCCAAATTGAAGATGTGTCCTGCAGGCCCAGTGAGCAGCATGAGGGGTGCCACCCCGCCCACAAGGGGTGGCTTCAGGGCTTCTGGGGGGGCGACTCGCCCCACAGCGTCATCTTCCGCCAAGAATGGCGTGTCCCCTGCGGTCAGCAGGAGGGGTAGCCGGACGGGGGGCCGGGCGTCGGAGACCGGCACGGGGGGCGCGGCGCTGCTGACGGCAATCTCGGGGCCGGAGGAGGACCTGAGGGAGTACGCCCTTGCCGCGGAGGAGTCTGCCGAGCTGGACGATAATATTGGTTACTCTGAACATCCGGTAAGTATCCCTCTCTTTCCTTCCCATTCATCAAATCTGTTGGTCTTTGTGTGCAGATGCGGACTAAAGGGGTTCTTGCAATGTAGATTGCAGATATAGCAGGGAATTCCTGTTCTGAGTTTTATGTAGTCATGTACACGCTAGGCATTCCCCTTTGTTGAGATGGCAGGAGGTAGAAAGGGTGTAGAGGTTTTCCGCTGCAGTCATATACATCTCAGGGAATTCTCTCAAGTGCCTGATCTGCATGCGCAGGGGAGAAGTGGGAAGGTGTAGGAAGGCACTGTAACCCTTAGTTCAAAAGAATCACAATTCCAGCCCTCTTCTGAGCGTGAAGCCTCAAAGAGATGTCTTTCAGTGTAGGTAGCCCTACGTCTCTTTGCCTCCGTTGCATGTCTAAGCATTGCAAGCGCTTATTGGGAACTTCTAGGGATAGATTTTTGGCCTGGCAGCCTTCCTGTGCTGAAAGCTGTGTGCAGGTAGCTTATGAGGAGATTGAGTACGAAGCTGTGCAACCCAAAGCACCACTGGGTGAGCACGAGGACCCTCATGCACGCAATAATGAGGGAAATGCTGAGATCTCCCCACGGGTGGACATCCTGGGAGACAGGGTGGAGCCTTTGACAGAGGTGGGTTTATCTCTACATATGTGGCTATGTTCAAGTCTTCTAAAGAGGATGTAGCTTGAAGTCAAATCTTAGCTCGTGTCCTTGGTCAGTGTTGATCCACAGAAAGCGATCGCCTGCACATGATCCCCTAGTGAGGGACTTTAAGATATCCGCCAGTATAAATGCTCTTCCCTCTCTATGCATAACCGTTTCTCTGTTCTCTTCAGCCATGTATTCATCTTCTTACATGGAGATGTCTGCAGGAGGATGCAGGCGTTCTGGAAGAGGGGAGCTTGGTGGCTGCCGCAAGTGCCTCGCAGAATGGAGAAGGCTCGAGTAGGGGCAAGAATCGCTCTACAAGCGGCTCAGGGGAGAAAGCTTGGACTCCCAGGGGCACACAGGGCAAGGACAGCCGCATTTCTGCGCCTACCGTAAGGCTCTGGCAACAATTGTCAAAAGCGGGCAGTGAGAAGTGAGGGGGATGGTGAGGCCAATTTGGCATGTGAAGAATAAGGATGGTCTGCTCCTGATCATGCTGTGAACAGATGGAATGATAGTGCTGCCATGCAGTCATGTGACAAAAGTCTCATTGCCCTGTTGGGCTTGTCACATTGGTGTAATGGAGCAGCAGGTAGTCTAAGCTCTTTCTGAAGCCGCCAAGAGGGCCCTGGTCTCCAGCTATCCCAAAATCCCTTCCAAATTTCCCTCCCCTTATGTGAGTGAAGTACTGACAAGGGGAGCTTCTAGGAGTGACTAAGTGTTGTCAGATTGGACTTCCTGAACAAGACAGCTGTCATTGTGGCGGACTGAAGAAGACAGGCTGTCATTGCTGGTGGAAGTGCTATTGTTGGGTGTCGTTTCCCCTGCCAGGCTGATCACAAAAGGCAAAGCTGACTTGTGAAAGTCCGTTGTGAAGGATGAAGTGGAGGCGCTGGAAGGGTCAGGATCGGCAAGGGAAGTCTCAGCAGGGGTGGTGAACGACACTCAAGAAGTTGTGGGTGGCAAGGGTGTGGCCAAGGAAGGCTCGAATGGCGGAGACAGCGGGCAGGCTACAGGAGTTACTGAAGAGCAGGTCAGCTTCTGCACCTAGAGCATCGACAGATGCCTGATTATTATGGCACCTCTGAATTCCGCAATTGGGGGGCCAAGGAGCTCATTCTAGATCTCAGTCTCATAGCAAGATATTCCATGCCTGCTTTGACAACGGTTGGGCGTAGCCCACGCCGGTAGTAGACAGAATGCTTGTCTAAGCCACAGTCCAATTCAGATTCTTCTGGTATCCGCTAATGAACATGTTTCAGCTGTATATGTTTCTGTATGTTCGGCCCCATATTTGATCGAAGTCTGTGAGGTGCCTTACATGGCAGAGAGGGGGGGGGTGGGGGGGGAGCAGGGAGTCGTGGTAGGAGACGCAGCTCGATGGGGCAAGAATCCTCAGCAGGGATGCAGATCTGTAGTAGTCGAGATCAATCCAGAGTTGCGCTGCAGGATCCATTCGCCAAGAAAGACAAGGTCAGCAACTCTCCAATGGCCGGCAACAGCCCGCAGGAGGCTGAGCGCCCTGGGGTGGGGCGCAAAAAGGCGGCAGACTTGCCAGATGCTGGCTATGTGGCACCAACTGCATCCAAGAAAGGATGCTGCGGCTGTGTCGTGATGTGAAATGCTATTTTTGCCGGGATGTGGCAAGTGGGGCCACGGAGCAGGGTATGCAGCGATGTGAATACTATTAGGGCAGGGGCATCGCACCTGGAGAACATTTAGAAGACAAGGGGTGTGATAGTTTGCTTGCTGATATCAAAGAACCTCCTGAATAAGGAGTTGTTTGTGTGTTGTGAATGAAGTAGGACTGTAGCATTGTCAAACAAGGGGCATCTATAGCTGTTTGGGTATGGCAATGCATAAACACTGTACCCCTATTTATACAAGCTTGGACATTTAACGGCTGCACTAGATTCATGATAGTCGCCCCTCTGCTCATGCAATCTCTGCGTATTGTACATGGTTTTCATTGTAGACATTGACCACAGTTACTTGAGGGCAGGTCGTTGTTTCCTCGATCTGCAAATTTTCTTCACCTACGCCAAGACACAGCTACCCCCACCTTCTCACCACTGTTCCTCTGCTTCTCCTCTGCCAATATTCTTGCACATTGTCATGATTGCAGAATGCGTTCCCAGCATCTGCAGGCCTCCGAAGATAAAGACCTGCGAGATAGAAATTTGAGTCTGTCCTAAAAATGGAGAGAAAACCGCATGCAAGTCGACCTCCTCACCTTTCTACAGCATCATGCGATCTTCTTGGCCCTGTAAAGATTTGCAGACCTCCTCGCTAAGATATACAGTGCGACGATGAAGAGTACCACGAGAATGTATTCAGAAGGGCCAAGAATGAAGACATTTCTCGTTTCATCGATTGCTGTACCCTCCTCCATGCCGAGCACTTGGCTATACAATTGCATTCATAGAGCTGCAAGCAAGATGCAAGCAACCAGCGTCCAAGGACGCGTACCCTTTTTAAGACTGAGGGAGAATAGGGGTGGGCCAGTATCCGGCGTTACACATCGTCCTCGAGCGGTGGGTTTGGAATGTTGGATTATTTGGTTGCAAACGTGCTGGAGTAGCATGAGAGAGCGGGGCAAATGAGGAGCGTGGAGAATTAGGTCTTGTTAGCTACCCATCCTGTGAGCAAATACAGAATCATGTTTACGTACCTGCTTTATTAGAGGGTGAGGAGGTTGAGAGGGAATAGAAACGTAGACGTTGAAGTGTAGGTCCAAGATGTGTTACAAGGCTATCCTGGCATTTGATCAGGATAGAAAGGGATTCTATAGACCAGTATCCATGATAAGCGGACAATCATATTTCACTCTCTAACATGCTTGATGCCAAGGGCTGCACCTCCAGCTGATCCATACCTATTGTTGCAAGGTGACAGAACATATAACATGGAATCTGTAGCCTCATAAGACAATGTGTCAGAACATGAAAGCTTATTACTTCCAGCGGCAAGTCCTATCAAGACAAGCCAAATCAAGATCCACCCTTCCCCTAGAGGCCTTCTATGCCCTTGATACAGACTGCTGGTCATGCTTCTGGGCAGGGCAGGGTGACCTGGGTCAAAATCTTTGTCATGTGGCCTAGACGACTCTCTCCACAGTGCGTAAAACACTGCCGTCAGGAATCAATCGTGGTTGCCAAGTCTGGTCTCCGGGGTGTCCTCTCGCCCTCTCCTGCCGCAGCCGTGCTGGGGGAGGAAAGGGGTGATGCCGACGTTTCCGCCTTGCTGACAGCCTTTCTTAGGTGGGTCGTCCTGGCATCTCGAAGCACGATCCTGGAGATGAAGGTGCTGAGGAAGGGTGCCATAGTCGAGGGCTCATGCTCCCTGGGCAAGGCAAAGACCGCTGGGAGGATTTTCAGGCTCTAAGGCAGCCAAGTGGGTGTGCTTCCGAGAAAGAAAAGGCTGTAGAACAGAACTTGCAAACGCCCTTTGCGCGTTCTTTATTTACAGGAATTGCCACGGCGCTACCGAACCACACAGAACGTCATGCACTTCAAGCCAGTTCCTTTCCTCAATTCATGCCTGACAGATTTAGAAGTCCAGTCAAGAAGGTCCTTCCAAATCTTGCGTCAATTCCATGTGACATACATGCTGATGTGCGAGGCTCATTCAGGCAGAGTGTCCTAAGGTGTTCAAAGGTGATGAGGTGTCAATTGACAGGTCAGCCCCAGAATCTGCAAGGAAGCGGGGGGAAATGGTTAAAGCAGAGGGAAGGCATGGGGGAAAGGGTCCAGAGGAAGTTTACTTGTAGTACATGAGACGGCCCATGCAAACGGCAAACAGCCCCACTTCCCAGAACGGCAGTCGTGGCAGCACCCTGCGCCTCAGCAGTGTCTCCAGCAGCGACTCAACGGCTCTCGGCAGGACATAGAGCGCCAGCTCAGACCTGCGCCCTTTCTTCTCGATGAAAATTGATGTTGAAGCGAAAACACCTGCACCGATGGCATCATCACCATGAGCTTGCCTCGCAGCATTTCGGACAGCATACAGACTGGAAACATGCATGCAGTGGCTTGATTAATTTCCAATGGATCTTTTGCCCAAAATGCTGAGTATCTCCCCGCACATAAAGGCGAATATTTGCAATCATGGTATGGACCAGCTATTCCATTCTTCGATGGCTCACCAGGTGTCCTCCAATCACTCTCATCAATGCATCCTGAAGATTGGACAATCTTGCTTCCTCACACACGCGAAGTCAGCATACCACCCTCCCAAAGCTCAAATTGCAGATGTAATGCAAGCTCAAGTGTGTCGAAGAAAAGGAGGAGACGTACCCGCAAGCCAGTAGAGCAGTTTGAAGTCTCCCGTGAAAAGAGCGCGGTGCAGCGAGACGAAACCCATGTAGGAAGCCACAAAAGACGAAAGGAAAGTTGTGGACCGCGCAGCACCGAAAAACGCGTGATAGAGGGTGAGTAGGGGGCTTCGTAGAGCTCGCTTGAGATTGAGGACCTGCAGGGAGACATGAATTCCCTGCAGCTTTCTGATGGCTCCCTCCATTTCAGCAGACAGTGATGTGCTGCCATCGCCTGCCCCTCACTCTCAGATGATTCCATGTGTCCGCATTTGACAAGGCGCTCGCCCTCACCGGACTGTGTTTTGTCAGCTGCCCCATGCAGCACGTGTATGCATTGCGCATAAGGGCGCCTTTAGTAAATTGGGGGGGAAGGAGGTTGGAAAAGGGGGTTGGGGGCTGTTCTACTGGCATACTCACTAAGAAAGACACAATATATTATGCAGACAAGCTGGCAACAGCTCAGCCACAGGTGCGAGAGATAATGAGCAGGGGGAGAAGGGTCGCTTACCACAAAGGGCACGACAGATATGGAGAAGTACAGGGGGAAGGTCTTGCGGAAGGTGGTGATGAAAGTCCGCCACACGTTGGCCAGGGCGGAGTTGGTCCACGGGTGCAGAACGAAGGAAGGTATCTGCAGCACAGCCATGCCATGCCCGTCAGTCTGTGTCCTTGAGAGAGCACACTGGCTGGTCCTGATCCAAGCTACGTCAGCCAAAATCCTTGTGACATTTAACGAATGAGGTCCTCTCCCCTCCTCTACTGCGTCTTTGCCAGTCTGCAAGTAAAGTTGCGACCCCTCTTCCTCGCACTCCATGGATAAGCTGTCTTTCAAAAACGATTCACAAAATAAGACACTCCTGCAAATCATCACATATGTGAAGGGTTCTGGCAAAGAGGCACTTGTGGGGAGTGTGCACCAGGGGAAGGTTGGTCACCTGTGAGGGGTAGACCGACGTCATCTTTTGGATTCCCTCCCCTCCGTAACTCCGAAGGTACTCGTTAACTGCCAATAGATCAATCGGCCGTCCCCTCACATTGTGCCTGACAGCTCTAAGGGCAGTCTTGTGAATAGGCCCTGTGCGCACGATGAAGTTCCAGTAGCTGGGCGGCAACGAAAATGGCCTCATTACATAAGCATACCTGCGGCCATACTGAACGATGGTAGATCTCCAAACAAGTGGCGTTACATCATCATGTGCTTGATTTATAAACAACCAATATTTACATGCTTTTGCCAGGTTATTGGAGGAGGCACAGCGTGAAGGATTTTCATCACTGGATATAACCCTATCACCACAAAAGCTTGCCCCTACCAGAGCACCCTTGAAGAAGCAGCTGACAACTCCAAAATGCCTCGCTTCCATATTGCAAAACCAGTCTGTTCAGGAACAGGGAATAATCTGATCATAACCATGCACTCTCGTACGGGCGGACTGTCTACAGTGCGGATGGCAGCGAAAAAAGCGGGTTCAGGGATAAGCAGGTAATGAAGGGAAGTCTGTAGCGGCAGTTACAAATGAAAACCCTCACATGACCTGGGACGTGGCGAGGGCAAAGAGGATGCTGTCCCCGCAGGAGGGCCCCACTGAGGAGCTGAGCAGGCTCCACTCCCCCTTGTTCTTCAGGCTGTTGTACCAGCACTGGGCCACGCGGGCTGCCACGTAGAGTGCCAGGGTCCTGCGCCTCTCTAGGTCCTGAACCACCAGGCTCAAACCTGCACAGCGGTGAAGGATTACTTGTGAAAGTGTTTCCTCGAGGAGAATATATATATCCGGCCGCCAGACGGAATGAAAACCTCCATGCCTCTCCGGGTCCTGAACCACCAGGCTCAACCCTGCACGGCGGTATGGGATTGCTCGCAAATTTTCCCCGGCAAAGTGCATCCCCTCTTCCCCAATGGATTGAGAGGGGGATGCAAAGAACGCTGTGGACGTTTGTGAAAAAGCAAGCCTGAGAAGAAAGGAAGGAGGGCATCCCTTGGAACATGCAAAGCAAAATATGGCTTCAGGAATTTCTCAACTGCATTGATCCTTTCGACATCTCCAAGAGAGCAGGGGGTGAACAGCAAAGCTGTACCAAGCAAGGACGAGACCCATTCAGATGTCGGCATAAACAATTTTTAGACACGTCTGCATCTGCAGGCAAGTTGAACTGGCAGTTGCCGATTCAAAATTCTCGAATGAGCTGTCACCTGCCACTGTGCCTGCAACGATGCATGCTTGTTGGTGGCTGATCCTCCGCCCCGGCCTCCTCTTCAGGTGGGCATGCATGAACTGATAGAGCGACGTGAAACCCCCGATGAAGAGCCCCAGCCGGATTGCGTCCTCCCTGCACCTCCCCACATGCTGGATTGAGTTCTCGGCAGTCTTCCAGCCAGACACACATTGCCTTGCAACCTTACACCCCCCTCTCTTCTACGGCAATCCTGAAGTAGCAACCTAAGACATGACAACTTCAAAAAAACACGATATGCTGTATGCTTAAAATCCAAAATCGAAAGCCAAGCAAGGTCCTCCCTCCTCGGATCCCTTCTCCAGGCAGACCTCACCGCAGGGACTGAGAAGGAAGGCTGAGTCGCGAGGATACCTGTAGTTCAGCCCCGCTTCAGAGAGCAGCCCCCACCCAAGGAGGTCCTTCCATTGGCGCTGCCGCAAGACTTGCAGCACGCGCGTGGTCAGCCCCAGCCCTGTATGACACATCACTTGCTCATCAAGCTCACATGCTCTGCCTTAATTCTCTGGTAAGCATAATCGAAATAGACGCAGTTAAAGAGGTGCTCCCTGGTATCACACTAGAAAGCGCAGTAATTGTAGAGTGTACATGAGCCTCTCCACGATTTGATCTGGGCATGCAAAGCAAAGATTGCTTGAAGAAAGTGGGAGCTGGACAACTCGATAAGACCACAGCTTGTAAGGTGACATCATCTACCCTGCCTTGTAGCAGCATACCATGTCATACTGCAATTCACCTCTTGAATCCCTCATAGCGCAATCGGTTGACAGTGCACAATGCCATACTGAAGGGGGAAGCGCCTCACCAGTGCGGACAAAGTAGGTGAGTGTGAACCCCCGGCGAAATCCCTCCCAGGCAATCTTCCACAATGCATGCTCCTCTTCGTCTTCCCCCTCGTCGCTTTTGCCGCCCAAGCTGGCCATGGAGGCCTCTCGGTGGAGGTGGCTCACTGTCCCACGCAGCTTTTCAATTTCCTGCACATCCCATCAGTCACTATTCTGTTTGGCCAGCATACCAGATCAACGGAAGCGCGGCCAGAGGGGTGCGCTTGGAGCAGACAAAGCCTCATCTGGTGCCTCACCACATCAGATATCCCACCTGGAGGGCTTGCCGAAAGCGGCTTTGCAGATCAGTCAGGGCATTCTTCACCACGGCCGGCTCCAATGCCTTGATGTCCTTCAAGGTCCATTCCGGCACCTGCACTGTTTTCCAGAGATGCAGCCACAGGCACAGGCTGCAACAGGAAGGTCCAGTGGAAGACTCGGTATTTTGTGCTGGCAACAAGTTCTAAGAGGGGAGGTGCTTGCCTCGATGTCGAAGTCCAGTGCCTCCCACGGATCTTCTTCACTGTCTCCATTGACAGAAGGAGGGGCCTGTGCCTCGGCCATCGATGCTCGATGCGCAATGCCGCAGCTCTTCAGACGTTCATCGATACACTTATGTATCTATTTTTTGGGGGCATGCGAGTCTTATAGAAGTACTGCCGAGGAAAGAGTATCGAATTTATGGGTCGTAATCTATGAGAATTATTGGGCTCAAGCCAATCTTCACAAATATGCTACGAGCGAAGCAATTTTTTCAATGGTACGTTTATTTTTGGGTGAAGATACCATCTACTCAGCCCAGGAACTCTTACCCCACCCCAAAAGATGATCCACCGCCCAAAAACTTGGCCGCAGCGGTACGAAGACGCCAAGCATCTCAGGGGGGCTGATTGCATGACATTAAAATTGGAACCACAGCTGCAGTTGGAGAATCTATGTGCAAGTCAAAATAGAGAAAGCTAGAATATCTGTACAGGGGCTGAACAATTTACAGCAAAAGCACCTCGAAATCTCGAAATCGCAGTATATAATTGGAAAGGCATTGAATATTCACTATCTTCGTTTCCTGTGAGATCATTTCACCTTTGATTCAAACATTGAGTTCCATGTTCTGAGCAAAAAATGCACAACCACAACATACACAAATACATCTCACTGCAACGTGCCAAAACGCAGCTTAAAAACTATTGGACACTCTTAAATACAAGCAGCTACCATGCCCAAGGTTGTGGTGTCAGTAGGCTGCATAGTAGCCTGTACCGAATCCTGGCTGCTGGCCTACAGAACAATGAGGGTTGGAGTTTGACAGTCCTGCACTGTGCTGACTCGGACTGTAAGGGGGGCATCAGGGGGGATGGGTGGATCCATTGAGAACAGACTGGAGGTGGTCTTTCAGTTGGAGTGGCCTCACAATACCTGGGTCACACAGATCAAAGCTTGCTGTCATTCCAGAAGGCAGGAGCAATAGACAATGGAGCAAAAAAGGCGATGCATGCATCGCATTCAAATCTTACTGCACCCATTCAGCCTATCACGCTTCCATTTCCACACTCTCACAGTTGGTTTCGAACCTAGTGATGTACCGTCGCTTAAGTCATCATCTGAGCAGAGATTGGCAATGTTGCAATGTATGCCATTTGACAGATACACTGGCCTCATTGATCCTCCCTAGGCGACAGCACCGCACTAGGAAACCAAACGTGAGGGTGCAAATATGATGGCGAGGAAAGGAGACTCCGTGTGGCAGAGACTAGTGCAATGATATCAACCAGCTCTTGCCCATGCTTGTGTTTGAAAGTTTTGCTGAGTCTGCTGAGTAGTTGGTGGCATGTAGTATGTAGGACCTCGTTCATCCAGCACACCACTTGATCTGGGATGCTGTAATCTATTGCTGCCCATTCCTCTCTTGCAGTCGTTAACTTCAGCCCAACCGGTGAGGGGTGCCGATTCTGCTGTACACAAGACTGCTAATCTCTGCTGGATGCGATATGCCGGTGATCTGACTTCATTCTAGCAACCAAGCCCTGAAAGATTTGCTAGATAGGAAATTCTGGATTTGCTTCCCCTTTTCTGTGTTGCGCAAGACTTCTCTGGTCAGCCGAACCGACCCCTTCAAAACTCTAGCTTAGCTCCACAAATGCACAAATAGACCGATCCATGATCCGGAGCATGAAGCAGATGCAGTACGCAGGTAAGGGCTCTCACCTGTAGGATTTACGTTCGGGGTATGGCTGTTGTACATCGGCCTTTGCAAGCGCTGCTGTTCACGCTGTCGCCGCTGCTGCTCCAAGACTTGGAAGGCAGCAACGTCATAGTACGGTTGCTTGGTGGCCGGATGCCTGTGTTCAAGCTCACAGTCACTGCCGTTTCCCTTGTGCATGGGGGTTGCTAGAGCACACGCTCTACAATTGACGACAGCTCATTATTTCAAGATCAGATTGGATGCAGGATGCTGGTCTGGTCGCAAACTGTGAGGGGCAGTCTACAATGCAATGGTCAGAAGCATCGACAAAGAGGATGTGCATGAGAAGAGAATCCATCAGAAGGGTGTCAGATCATTCTCCACTGTACTGCCATACACAATGGTGGGCCTATCCAGCTCCGGTGCATGCTTTACATCATGGCAGGATTTATCACCCATGTTGGTACATTCATCTGAGGTCCCAGAGGGGTACATACTGGACTTTGCCCTGAACAAGCATGGTGACTCGAGGCTGAGGTCAATCGGCTGAGAAGGGGTGCAGGGGATCTTCCCACCTGTACTTGGCCGGGCGGCCAGTGACGACGCAGACGGGCTTGGGCTTGGGTGCTGGGGCTGTCTGTCGCCGCATGTTAGGCGGCAGTAGCATGTTTGCCACCTCACACGTCAACTGCAATTGCGTGACGAATGAGTGGAACATGCAAGGGCATGCAGCAAAGCCAGCTGCGGCGACAGTCTCCTCGTTGGCAGGGAAGGGCAGCTTCTTGATTGATGAATTAGGAGGGAGTGACAGGGTGTGAGAGGCTCCATGCAGGCATGCCATCGGCTTGGCACGCCCGCACACAGAATGCAGCCTCGCTTTGCTGTATGCATCACCTTGCCAGGCTGTTCAATTGGATGGTTCAACCTGGTGGTTGGGATGCAAAATCATGGCCCAAATTGAAGCTGATGTAGCTCTCATGCTTCAGCGGATCTCGACAAGATCACCAAACACAGCCTCCAAATTTTATCATTGTTGAAAAATACTGTCTCGAGGTAAGCAAGGCAGAAGGCCGAGCACACTCCCTCATTTGTCCCTTTTTAATGCCAAAGTCTTCACAAGCTGGAGAGGGGGGGTCTCTGTGATTTGAAAGGTGGTCACAAAAGAGACCAGCAGTGATGCAGGGATGACAAGCCAATGGCAGGCAGCAGCTTCAGGGCAAAATGCGTTTCTCGGCAGCTGCAAAGGCGCAGGCCTGTGCATCAGGATCTACTATCTAAACATTTGTATACATCATCAGCTGCTGCTTACACACTGCTCAGCTCCCAGCTTTGTATATATGCCCCAGTTGAAAGTAGTGTGTGCTTGCATTCTGTGTCGGAAAGCTCGGGGCGATTGGTCCCTCATGCGAGACTTAGCGAACCGATTGATGACTCCAGGTGTCAGATAGGCCAGCAAAAGGCTCAAATCAGATAGGTGTCAACCTGAAGGAAACGTGTTTGGCAGTCCCCCATCTCCACTCCGAACCTTGGACGCTTTTGTTTCGAGTTCCGCTCTCTGAACAAAATGAAGCCTGTGACTCACCAGGCCCTCCCCGTTGATCTGCTTGGTCTTGTAGCGGATGCAGGGACCCGTGTAGCCACCCCGCTTCACTGCCGCCCTTTGCCGCACCTCCTCCTCCGCCGCCTGCACCCAGGTGGACACGGTGACACACCTAGAAGTGACTCCCAGGCAAGCCATCTGCCTCTTGATGCTGCAATCATGCATATGCGAAATATCTGCCAAGCATTGCAAGCAGTCTACGCGATTTGGGAACGACAACTCAATTGCTTGGTAGCAGGCGAGACCAGAGCACATTTATCATCATCACAGGGGGCATTTATGACAAATAAGGTCTAGCTGGCTAATTGCAGGGCAGGAGAATCCCCCCCCCCCCCC
>QAXI01000408.1:745415-755811 GCA_004335615.1 Chloroidium sp. JM
CACCCCCCTCACCCCCACACTCCGCACCCTAGGCTGCCCTTCCCACCTACCCTCTTCTCATGGCCCCTTCCATTGGTTGGCCACTTTCCAATTCCAGGCAATGAGCAAAGCTCAGCAATGCTTGCAATTCTGAGCAGTGAGGTGCAACTTCAATGACAAACTCCCTCCAAAGAGACTTTTTGTTTGACTGCAGGCACGGGAGGCACGATAGCAGGTGTTTCTTGTGCTCTGAAAGCCAGGCGGAAATCGATCCAGGTGCACCTGGTGGATCCGGATGGAAGTGGCCTCTACAACAAGGTCACCCGGGGCGTCATGTTCACCCACCAGGCATGGATACCATTCGCTGCCCCCCCGTCATCATTCGCTTTAGGATCCCTTTGATCACACGCTGGTGGACAGGTCGTCATATTGACCAGAGGCTTGTCACCTTTCATCCTGATTGGTGGCATACAGGAGGCTGAGCAGAAGCGGCTGAAGAACCCTCAGGACACTATTGCCGAGGGAGTGGGCATCAACCGTATCACCCGAAACTTCTCCCAGTAACCCCTCCCCAACCTTTTGAATCGCAAACATTGAAGACTGGGATGTTGGCTGCAGAGACCACCAGGCTATTGAGATGGCTTCCACAAGCAAGGGATACAAAGAGGTGCTGAAGACTAATTAGCAATTATGGCAAGGGACCTATGATGCATCAAATTGCAACAACGGGTGCAGGGCCAAGATCGATGGCGCGGTGAGGTGCAGCGACCGGGAGGCGGTGGAAATGGCACGTTACCTGCTGCGAAACGACGGCCTCTTCGTCGGCAGCTCCTCCGCCGTCAACTGCGTGGGTGCGGTCAAGGTGGCCCAGGGACTGCCGCGGGGGTCTACCGTGGTCACGCTGCTGTGCGACGGGGGCCAGCGCCACCTCAGCAGGTTCCACAACCCAGAGGTGCGCCCCTGCTGGTATTGCACAGAGCTGGGGAAGGGGAAGAAGGATTCTGTGTGATTCCTTTGATGCTGCCGCCACTGCAGAGTTGTGGCTTGGACGTGCTTATTCATGCCGGGAGGGAAGGAGGAAAGAGGTGTGCTGCACAGATAAGTGTCTGACAGAGCCATGGAAGGTCTGTTTTTATGGACCTACCAAGTTGACAAGCAATAATTACCTGCCAGGTTGCTGTAATTTTGCCAGGCCTCCTTCACTATGCATGGATAACAAAACTACTTGAAAGATGACCAGGCGATTAATCTATCCTGAAGACAATTATTCCGTTGGGTGATACAAGTATGTTATGCAGGTCCTGGAGAGTGCAGGACTGACTCCATGTTGCACTGGGAAAGCTCTGGAGTTTGTGGGAGCTCCTGGAGGCCTATGAGATCTGAAAGATCAGAGGGACTGGTCCTCTGTTCTTACAACATCAATTGCTATTTGCTTTCTTTGAGTCAGGTTTGACTTGCAGCTGACTCCAATGTCTCCGTGGAGCATAGCCCAGGAGACCAATATTCGCTCCAATCACCTGCATAATCTTTAAAGTCTGTAGATTGCTCAGATTGCTACTCTCTTGTGGCAGCATCTGTAAGAAGAAATTTCCCTTTGAAAGCTCATCTGTCTATGCAGAGGCCATTGCTTACAATCATGACGGAGTACTGAATGGCAAGGCAATTTTGTGGAACATTTGAAGGTGAAACATAGGGGAGGGGTTGGGTTCTGGGTGTCCAGATCCCTGACCTGCACTTAACTGTTAACACAAGAGGCTGGTCAAGGAGTCAACAAATCCTACTTTGACACCTCCTTGTCCAAATCTATGAAACACCTTCTGGGCACGTATTGCAACACCCTCCGTGCACTTCAGGACCCGTTGGCAATGCTGCCACAGATGCTGATCTCTTTTCAGCAGAAGTTTGTAAGTTGGTAGGCATACACCTACATGCCGCTCGTTTTCCTGACAGTCAATTTCTGCACTGTACCTACATATGGCCAGGGTCCCTACAACGAATACTTCTTGCAGCGAAATCCAAAAATACTGCTGACAGGATACCCCTTAAATTTCTGGAGTTCCTGCAACAGCATAGAACCCAAAAAAGCACACAGCGATCAGACAAAAAATAGGAATCGACCAGTGAGGACAGCGCTGTCCGGTGAATGAGAAGCGGGAAGCATGCAATTGGAGATGAGACACAATGGTACAAGCGTTCGATCTGCTCTGCCGTCGAGACCCCCCGAAAGGTGGAAGGGCCCCCAATCTGACATGTAGCATGCCGAGGGAGTGGCAGGACAGGGCATTATTGATCCTCCTCATCCATTAGCTCACCTGCGAGATGAAGCACCCTTCATGCACATCCATGCCTATTAAATACACAGCAAAATTGATGGCTAAGTGGACTATGTGATATTCATGGCTAGACAGCCATGAACATTACAGATGACTGGCGATGAAAATTGCTCTCTCTGCTACCTTGAGCGCATTTTCTCCGCTCTGCAC
Organism: Chloroidium sp. JM; assembly: GCA_004335615.1. NCBI lineage: Eukaryota > Viridiplantae > Chlorophyta > Trebouxiophyceae > Watanabeales > Watanabeaceae > Chloroidium > Chloroidium sp. JM. The sequence goes on from QAXI01000408.1 coordinate 747,878, forward strand.
ATTCCCACAACACACACTGCATGTCTCAGGTAATAAAACGAATCGGGATTCGGTCTTGAATTGGATCCTTTAAAATACACCTTCTCAGCAGTGCAACATTGATGCAATGTGCAGAAAGCTTCCAGACAGAGGACAGGAGAAGCAGAGCAGCAGTAGCAGGCATCTCGCAGCTGTCAAGCATGTATAGGGGCAGGGGTAGGGGAACGAGTAGTGGTGGTGGGCGGTATGTGGGCGGGGGGCGGTGGGCGGGGGGTGACCATTTATCACTTCTTGGTGGCCGAGACGGCGGCCGGGGGGCTGGACAGCTTCATACCGTCCATGAAGTCGTCCTCGTTGAAGTGGGCCACAGCGGGAGGAGGCGCCCCCGGTTTGCGGCGCGCCTGGGCCACCACGGACTTGACCTCCTCCACCGACTGCTTGCTCTCCTCCATGCTCTGCTGCACGGCTCTGCCCCCGTCCTGCGCCAGGGTTTCTCTTTGCAGGCTTTCCATCTTCTCCTGGCAGACTTGCCTTGTCTCCTGGCTTCAGAGAGTGCTAGGGCTCCCCAAAGGGGAGGAAGCAGAGTGAAGTGAGGATGGGAGAGCGGGCTTTGTCAAGAGTGATAATGACATGATGTGGTGGACAGGTTGCAACGAGGGAAAGTTTTCAGGACAGCCTCTTGGCAGGTTCAGCTACAATGTCCTTAGCCGGCCTGCTGTCAAGTCTGCTGTGCATTTCTCCACGTCCACGTGCAAGACGTCCCATTAAGTGTGCTCCTGGCCGGCTCTCACCAGTTCAATGCGAGATATATGGGCAGGCTTTGGCAAGGCGAGGAAAGTGGTGCAGGTTGCGCAGTGGGGATTACCCTGAGTTCTTCCGGGAGGTTTTTGAGGAACCAGGGGTGGGAGCGGATGCCGGCCACAGTGATGCGGTTGGCAGGGTTGCCGACGAAGATCTTGGATATGATGTCCACGCACTCCCGCGACAGATGCAGGTTCTGGGGGAAGCTGTACTTTATGCCCATGATCCTCTGCAGCCACAGGTCCAATTTTTGGCCACTTGGGGTAAGGGAGGGGAACTGTGAAGCTCAATGACAATGGGTGCATACACCTGCAAGCTCCACTACAGGCAGTGCTTTTACCACTTACTGATCCTGCAAAGATATCTGCGAAGAACAAAAAACCTCCCTCTTTTTCACGACTTGTACAGGCCCCCTCATTGCCCATTCCCGCTTGTGATGTCCCTGCCAGGCCAAGCAATTGCCAAGGCCAAAATCCAACTCTAGCCTAGATGATATGACTGTGGAGTGTTTGACGTGCTCATAGCTGCCATTGAGCCATACACACTATATGCTCAGCCGGGATCCTGAATCACCTGTATTGTGCGGCGGAAGTTTCGAGGGTCCTGGGGGTCCTCGAAAGGGTACGCCCCCACCAGCATCACGTAGAGCGTCACTCCACACGACCACACGTCTGCAATCTCCCCGGCGTACTGCTTCCGCGAGAGCACCTCCGGGGCGATGTAAGCCGGCGTGCCTACCGTGGACTTGGGCTGGGAGTCAAAGTGCGCGGACTGCAGGTAGGAAAAGCGAGTGAAGAGGACTGAAGAATCCAAAGGGAATGACTTTGTGTCTTTCAATCACCTTAAATTTCCATATCAAAAAAGTAAGTCGACTCTTCTACTGTCTGTCCCACAGTGAGTGGTCATTTCCTGCCCATAGTCGAGAGGGTGGTCTTTGGCTGCTGTAATCTTTGGCTTATGACCCACGTCAAATCCCTCACGGAGAACTTCGCTGAGTTCATGCTGCTGAGCTGTCCAGCAAAGAATACCACAAAATTTGGTACCAATGGGCCGAGAAAAGATACTGGCAGAGGGCCGGGCTGACCTTGGAGTAGCCAAAGTCGCAGATTTTGAGGCGTGGGGCAGGCTGATGGTCCAGCAGCGTATTCTCCAGCTTGAGGTCCCGATGGCATACGCCCTGCAGGATGGATGTATTTCTAATTAAGTTCGTTGGCCTTCCAGAAATCTTCATGTCCACAGAACGCGCCATTCAGACGTACAGACTGGCAGACATCAATCCTTGGCCATCTCTCCAGCACAGATGCCTTCCACACATGGTCAGCATCGGTCTCTCCCAAATGGGGCCGTCCAGGGGATCCGGCCCTCCTCTCCTTTTCCCACTCCGCTTTGTTTCTCATGGGACATCCCGTGCTACATCAGCAGCATTACTACACCCACTCACTCTCTTGACATGCAAGGGATTCCCCATCCCACCTTCAGGGATATTCCTCCTTGCAGTATGGCTCAGACAGTCAAGTCCTGCCCGGCCGCTGCACTGCTGTAAGAGCTCAGGCGCTGGATTTCTGGGGATGATTCGACACGGCGGGGAGGAGTAACCTGCTCGTGGCAATATTGCACCCCCGAGATGAGCTGCTGGAAGAAGAACCTGGCCTCGTCCTCGCTGAACCTGCCTGCCTTGACGATGCGATCGAACAGCTCCCCACCCGCTGCATACTCCATCGCGATCCCCAGGTGCGTGGGAGTCAGAAACACCTGCGCAGGACCCTCTCTTACTTCCCGTACACCATCTGATTTGTCACCGATCCCCTTCCGCTCGCCGAATCAAGCTGTGACAGGAAATTCAGCTTTAGAGATACCACAATCACCCCTTCCAGCCAAAGTGTCTTTCCCATCTTCGTCCAGCTTCCAAGTGTGTGCAGTTTTGAAGAAAAATCCTGTTGCCATGGTCTTTGATCTCACTATCTCTGAACTTGTCATGCGGGGGAAGAAGAGATGAATTTGGCCCTTTCTGCTCGTTTCCCTGGGAAATCATCCGAGCAAAGTGCATACAGCTGAGTGCCATACTGGCTGGGCGAGCAGCCCTATTGCCCCTTGCAGGACTACAGACTCAGCACACTATCTTGAGGATGTCTGAGCACTCATTGACCATCATCCCTGTTCTGTATCTCTAGCAAATCGGCCAGCAAAATCTAGGATGGGCTTCAATACTCCTGGTGCAGTATGCCCCCCTCCGGCTTCTGCCCCGCCTGTCACTTTTACCAGAGGTTTAAATCTGGTGCTTTCGTCCTTGCAAAGAGGCTGAGAGTGCAATTGCACCTCTCTGAACTTGATGATGTTGGGGTGTAGCAGCGACCGGTGGTTGATGAGCTCCCTCTCAACATTCTTATCAATCTGCACGCGTGAGATCATCAGCGATTTTTCCACAGCATCATGAGAAGTCATACTCTTATACCTTATATACAGGTGATGAGAATCAACTGCCTCCTTGTCAGTAAAAGACATCCTGAGGAGTCACATGTCATCTTCGCTGAGGTCGCCCAGACATAAAATGCTGCGCTGAGTTGCATGAACAATGTGACAGGCGGCCCTCTAAGAGCACGCATACATAAAAACGTACTATCGACAAGACCGGCTTCCAGATACCCCATTCGTGTCTGGGAGTTCACCAGTACGCACCTTGTCGCCTCTCTCTATGTACTTGACCGCAATGAACTCATTTGTAGTCGTGTCTCGCATAAGCTTGGCTATACCAAAATTCCCACTGCCAATCTCCCGTACCTGCAGACAATCGCGCTGGTAAAACACAATTTTGGCCATCTCGTCCAATAATGTGGGCCTGTAGATGGTTGGGCAACTTACAAAGGCGTATTTGCCTTCACTCCTGCCATTTCCGGTGTCCATGATGGTTTGCGACCTTTCCAATCAACCCTTTCCAGACGTTATCAAGCTACACTGCATGGCCGACGTCAATCTCTTGTCTCTTCTTCTTTCCAACTATGGATCCAAGGCGAAGTGGGCTCAAAATTCTGTGATTCAGCTATTTCGGAATTGCAAAGTTCATCTTACTGTAAAACCTATTACTGGCAGGCAGTTGCTCAGTTGAGTCCAGGTATATGATCAGCAGATATTGCATTTGAAACAGGGAGAAGACAAGGTGCAGCAAAGGACTGGAACCGTGACTCTCTTCTCTCACTCTTCAAAAGTGGGAGTCAATTTCATAATCAGCTAGACTCTTGTAAGGCTGTGCACTTCCCATTCTTTTCTGGTAGCTTCCCACCGCACCTCCCTGCTTAGTACACTGGGTCTCCTTTCTTTAAACCACTAACACATGGCCCGGTTTTGATTAAACCCCAAATCAGCTGCACACATAGATCACTTAGACGCAATTCAAACGATTGTATCCTTGTGGTCAACTGCCACAGCCAGGTGTACCAAGAACTCTCAAGGAGAAGCTGAGCTGCAAGGAATTTTCAATGACCTCACAATCATTAGACTTTGGACCAGGAAGTCCCAATTCCTACCGACCAACGATATCGAAACCCCCTTGTCATGAAATAAAGTACAGGACAATGCAGCGAATGTGAGGCTGGGAATCCAGCCCTTCTCATCCACCTCTGTTGCCATCAGGATGCGTTCAGGAGCCTATCCACTGCAGCTTGCACATTTCCGCCAGTGGCTTGAAGCGCAGTGATGTTCTCCTGCTGATCGTAGAATCCCATGTCCTGCCCACAACAAGCAGTCCGTCAGTTGGAGAATCATGCATGCCCTCTTTGTGACCAGATTCTGTGTCCAATGAGCAGCATCAAGCATGAAGAAGCGCCGTGTGTGTGTTTCACCAATTCTTACAATCCTTGACCATCCCTTGACAACTGTCATCACTACCAAAATTGATTGCTGTAGAGGATCCCATTTCAGACATGTTGAGCTCCGCCTTGCTCTCAATTTGTCTTCTCTCCCAAGACGAAGCATGGGTACCAGCTACCTCAGCCTCTGCAGGCCACCAGCATGCAGACCGTCCAAATGCAACCACCCCGCAAAAGGATTGCTGCTTGCAGTGACTGTAAGCCTAGCCCGCCTCCCGCCGTGCACACGCATTTCCCGACCCATGCGAATCAAGCCCCATTGCAGTCAAGGAGTCTGGAGCGCACTCGCAGCTGCCCCAGCTGGGACGCAAAGGCCACCTCTGGATTCGGCACCGGGGGTATGCCCATGGGGCCCATGCCACCGCCCGCGCCGCCGCCCCCCGCTGCCATCAACATGCGCTGTAGCTGGCCCATGTCCAAATCCCCCCCTGCGGCACCCCCGCCCCCCGCCCCTGCACCCCCTCCACCAAACATGCCAGCCAGCATGCTCATGTCCATGCCCGGCTGCCCGACTGCCTGCCCACCTCCTGCACACGATGCACAATCGATTCCTTCCCATCTGGGGAATGCCTGTCCCTGCTTGTGAGTGTGTCAGGTGAGCGTGAAGAGGAGGGGTTGGGAATATCTATGATATCACATGGTCAACGCATTCCTTCTTGCCACCTGTGATTTAAATAGTGGAAATGAGGTCATCACAGTGTGACCTGAACAACACTGGAGTTTGCATCTGATTAGGTCCGCAACAGAATGGAAATCTTACAAGTTGACCATTCGTTCCAAACAATGAGAACTGTAACAAGGAGGTGAGTGGCCATATGATCTGGATCTATGGCATTTGCTGACCATCACTAATAGCGCCATACTGTTGCTTGTTACACTGCATATTTGACAAGGCGAGGGATCTCTGAATTTCGATTATGAAGTCAGCATCCCCATAAATAGCCTTGCCCAAGTGGCGGAGATGAACCAACTGTGTGAAAGGTGAGGGTGTGAGAGAGGAGAAAGGGATGCCTTGGGGTGTCTGGCCAGGGGGCAGCTGCCCCATCATGCCCTGCAGGTGTTCTAGCGTCATCATCCGCCTCAGAGTCTCGGGATCCTGCATCGCCGCCCTGCAATTACATCCACACTCGTTGACCTGTCTCACCCGAGCGGCTTGCGAGGGGAGTGGGAGCAGCACTCCACACGATTTGTACTGCACCACACCGGATGAGACCCGTCCGGCAGGTGCTGCAATTAGCGACGCTGCTATGCAACAGCAAGGACTTCCCCTGAAATTCTTTCCCGGGATTTCTTTTCCTTGTCCAATGCCCACCTCTAAAACTTTCACCTAGACAGACCGAAGAGGTGTTAAGCACCTCCTCCCACCTCCAGCTGCCGTAGATTTCCCCTGCCAGGACCGATGGCCCGAGTGCAAGGGGGGGGGGGGGGGCAGAGCATCTCCAAGCATGGGACAAGATCAAGCAGCAAGAAGGCAGACCAGACAACATGGGCATGTCGTACATTGAAAGACATGGCGTCATTCAGATCGCGGAGGAAGCTGGCTGGAGGAAGCATTGCACGGGTGTCAGAACAGACCTGAGTGCCGGGTTGGCGTCCATCAAGCTCCTCATCTGGGGGTGATTCTCAGCCAGCGCACGGGCGGTCTGGATGCCCTGCTCCGAGGACATGAACTGGGCCATGGCCTGGCGCATGGCAGGGTTGCTCAGCATCGCCAACGCCTGCAGGTGTAACAAATCATTTTGCTCTGTTGTCTGGAAAGTCTCCTCACTTGTACACTACTAGAAGCCTCCCCCCCTCCCCCCCGGGGGCCCCGCACCCACTTCCAACAGTGGCAGGGTGTGCTTCAATACATGAGTCAAGCTCCTTTGAGAGAAGGGAGCCTGGATGGCACCCTTGAAGGCCATTTGCCCTCTTAGAAAATCCTTCCACGTCTGAAAGGAGGCCTCTCTTCCAGCGATCGGCCCCCAACCCCCCTTTCCCCAGCCCACCCTCCCCAAATCGCGATCTCTCACACATCAACACCAGTGTCATCGTTCGTCCACAAGATGCAAATAGCCTCTCCTCAGCTTCCCTTTCTGCCCCCTCCCCACCGGCCTTGTCTTGCCTCTCAGCATCCTCTGCCCCTCTTGCCAATTTCAGCACACCCCAAATACCCCAGGTCATGAACAGGCAAGCAAGCTGTGAAAAAGCAGTTCCCATTCACATACTTGACCTTCTAGGAGCACTGTAAGGCTCTTACCTCCCTGCCCTGCGCCATGCCTGACTCAGCAGTCCCCTGATCCTGAGTGGATAGACCTTGCGCTCCCAAGCCTGCAAACTGGCCCATCCCAGGGAACGCTCCCATGTCCATCATATTTGGAAAACCAGCTCCAGTAGCGGCGGGAGTGCCTGCACAAATGGGAAGTCTGACATACTGAGCAGTACACAAGGGCTTGTGCAAGTTATTTCCGTATTTGGTCACCAGTTGAGAGGGACCTCTACTATCGGAATTCTCAATACCCCACACAATGTCTCCCACAGCTTGTCGAAGGGAACCAGACAATGACCACCTAGAGAGTTGGTCTGTCGGACCAAAAAGCATCTTTGCCCAAGACACAGAGCTTCACAAAGTGAGGAAAAGACAATTAACATGGCTGCTCCCCTATCGCATTTGCACATTTTGATGCCCCCCTGCCCCCCACATTGCGATTCCTGCCAAGGTCCATTTTCAGCTCTTCAATACCTGTCGGAGCAGCGCCAGCGTTGGGAGCCCAGGGATTCGGCAGCGGGGCCGTATTGGGCGTCTCGCTGGGGGCCTCCGAGGTGGCTGCCTGCCCTCCTGCCCCCGTCTGACCCCCCGCCCCCGCCCCGCCCGCCCCCTGGCCCTGGAACAGCGAGGCGAAGGGGTTGCCGCCAGCGCCCCCCGCCCCTGGTGCGACACCCCCCGCGCCATCCCCCGTCATCGCGTTCTGCAGGGGCTGCTGGATGTTCTCGTACATGCGACGCAGCGCGTTGAAGCCCTCCGGATGGGACTCCAGGTTGGACATGGCGCGGTCAGAGTGCCGCATCTGTTCCCGCATGAGGGAGGGGTTGGCTGCTACGTTCAGGGACTCGCGCAGCAGCTGCGGGTTGTTCAGGATGGCGGCCATCTCCGGATTGCTGTCCATCAGCTGCACATGTGAGACTCCTCAGGAGGCAAGGAGGATGAGTATTGAAAAGGGGATTTGGGAGGAAGGGAGGCCTGACTCTGTATGTGCGATTCAGAGGATGCGCGAATCAGAGAGGGGAAAGGGGGCCGGGGGGGGATGGGGG
>QAXI01000408.1:799926-818507 GCA_004335615.1 Chloroidium sp. JM
ACCCCCCTCCACCCCCTCTCTCCTCCTTCCCTTGGGTGCCTTCCATGGCCCGCCTCCGTTGCGGTCTTGTAAAGAGTAGTCCCTGCCACAAAATCGAGGAAGGGGACAGACCAATAAGTATACACGAGCCCTTCTTGTGTGTGCGTGTGAAGGGTTTTTGGACGCCTGGTGTGCCTGTACTGCGCACATCTCTGCCCCAGACAGCCCTGGTGTCTAACAAGAGGCAATTCAAGGGCACTCATTGTCTGGAAGCTCTCTTTTTGTGTCAAAGCAGCAAGCTTGGAACTTGATTGAATTCACGTTCCAGTTCAGAGAACAGAGAAGTCCACCCTGGAAGGGAAGAATTTGGGGGCGCCTAGGCCTGGCCGGAAGGCCTCAAGTGCTAGAAGATAAACTTACTGATACAAGTCCGTTTCTGATGCAGAGGGCTCTGTTCTTGAATGGAGACGATTTGGAAGCCGCCCAGACCTGGCTGGAAGGGCAGAAGAGCGGAGGCAGCGCCACACCTGGCAACCTCACGGCCACCTTAGCGGATAACGGTGCTGAGTCAGACCCAGGTCAGCACACCCCTCCGCATGCAGCATTGAAGCATCCTGCAGTTCAGAGTGCGACGCCTTTCCGTTTGAGGTGGGAAGGCAGGAGAGCCTCCCTTGCGCGCAATTTCAGCGGCTGTCGCCTTGCTGCTGTGTGAGGTTCGCAAAGAAATGCAGGATTGGCAAGATCTTTTGGCCTAGACTGATCCAAGCACGCTGGTAGTGATTGCCCGCCGCTGCTGAAATTTGCCTTCCATGGAGAGAAATGCCACGTCGCTTGTGAATCAACGCTACCCTGACTCACTCCTCCAGAGACCAGCTCCCCGGCAGGCAACAGAAACGCCCGCCGTTCGCCGTGCGATTTCAGCAAACAAATCTTACTGTTCTAGCCAATGCTATCCACATGTACCCCAGCATGTGGTTGTGCAGCTCGGAAGCAAGCCCCCCTATGTGCAGGTGCCTCCGGCCCGCGGCTGTCCATAAAGATTGAGAAGGCGCTGCTGGTGTACAAGAAGTCGCTGGACAGGCCCATCTTCCAGGTGTCGCTGCGGGACGCTTACGGCGAACCCATCGAGGAGGTCCTAGAGACGCCGCCCTGCCAGTACAGCAACGGGGTGTTTCAGGCGGGGCACAGCGCCGTGCCCAAGACACCCGTCGGCAAGATGCCGGAAGGTGGACACCCCCCTTGATCAATCGCTGTGTGCTTCTATTTTGTGTTGTCAGTCATTGTTGGGTTTTGAATGGAAGCAAGTGTCGAGTCCAGGGCACCACTTGTGCAAAGGTGCTTTGAATCCTTCGGCATAGACTTGAATACTGGTACATTATCATTTAGAATACGTGAGCTACCTCGAGAGAGGGCACAGCTTTCTGGCACCCTTTTCTAGGTGCTTCTCTCCTGCTTGCTCCTTGCTGCACCTGGAGACCAGGTTATTGTAAAATATCTTCGCCCTGCACCTCTCAAGCTTAGGCTTGGCAATGAGTTCAGCTTGGACTGGTGGAGATTCAGGAAATCAAAGAAGGAGAAGCAGAAGAGCAGTCTTTACCTCCTGATCTTTTCCGCGTATGGATTTCTTGGCAGACTTGCACCACAGATCTTTTTGGAGTCCTTTCCCGCTATTTCTGCGCCTCATGCCCTGCGTCCAATTCAAGAGGCGGGGAGGATGGGAAGCCGTCGGCTAACAGTACACTGCCACACCTGCCCAGCCCCTAACATCGGCCTGCGCCCGCAGGTGCCGTGGTCTACTTCGAGCTCAAGCACTGGAAGACCAAAGAGAAGAAGTGGAGCACCCTGGGGTGGACCTACATGCACAAGGAGGGCTTCATCAAGCTGGTGGACGGAGTTCCCACAGTGCGAACCGAGGCCCAGGGCATGCACCTGTACGAAAAGCCCCTGGACTTCAGGGCCCACTTCCGGCAGGCAACCATGCGGAAGCTGAAACCCCTGGGGGAGGTCCCCGACCTCTTCCTGCGCTTCTCCCAGGCAGGGTGAGGTGGAGTGGCATTGGTGATATAGGGGTATTTTGGCCTTTATGTCGACGCCACTCCTATCAATGGCAGAGGCGAGTCGATCCAATGTCTCGCTTGCAAGCATTTTGGTAAGTGACTTTTGGGTGCGGTTCTTGGTAGATGCATAGCAAGGAAGTAGGGGTGACCTTAGTCATTAAGGAGAGGCGCAGTCAATATCTTTACCTGCTCTCACATGGGGGTTTGCTTTGTGTTGAGTATCGAGCGTTTGTGCCTGTCACCTGGCTCAACACTCTGCATCCCCTCGGGCACAAGAGGCGGAAGGGGTGCTCGGTACTGCGTCCCCATCCAATTGCAATATCTGCCAAACGAATGTGAAAATGATACCAAGTAGATGCAGAAAGATGTTGGCTTAAAAACAACAATGGTAGAGGCAACATACAACCCCGTTGTTGAATGGCACGAAATTTGTCTGCAGTGCTGGTCAGCCTTGAATGTAGCAGAGCATGTTGTGGTGTAGTGTGTGTCTAATGGATGATCAAAGCGAAGGCCCACGATTGCTGAGAGGGGTCTTGCCACATCAACCAAGAATTGAAGAAGGAAATTTCTAGCCCATAGATGTTGATTGGCTATGCTTTCGTGATCTTTTATGACGGCTTGTCCGCGTCCTTGAATGAAGATTCCGCTACACAGGGAAAGCAGTTCTTTTCCTGCTCAACAAGCGGCATCACCTTGCATGTTCAAATCTTTCAATGTTTCTCATCGTCTTGCTTAGCCTGAAAGTCCTATCTTATCTCATACGCAGGTCCCAGAACATGTGTCTGCAATGGCAATACCAAGCAGACAATGCTGCTCCCACACTTTTTCACAGCAGCGCTCCAGTCCATATTTCATAGTCTCTCAATATCCACATCAATCTAACATTCCATAGAACCACCAGACGCTTTCAGCCCCTGCCCCTGCGGCCTCTTCCGCGCCCCCTGCTGAATCGCCCGCCCCTCCTCCCTCCACCTCTGCCTCCACCCCTGCCACCAGGGCTCCTGCCAGGGCTCCCCCGGGCCCCACCAGCAGCCTTCTTTGCATCCTTTACCTTCTGCATCTGAGCCTGCGGATTGGGCATGCATTTCATACATCACGCAGAACTGGCACCCAGGCACGCAGTCGCCCAAACAGTCCCAGTCCATATCCTTGTCCTCGCCTCTTGGATTCTCTCACGCACTACGCCAAGGCAGACATACATTTGCTTTGCCCAGGACTTGCACACACTCCAACCCTCAAAGGGGCAAGGATGAGAGGCCAGAATTGCTTTGTCGGTTGCATTGCCCTTTGAGCCTCTCCAAAAACTACTTGGCAAAGCAAGTGGGACCCACTGATCGATCAGAAGGTGGGAACAGGAGGGAGGCGTGATGGGGCAGGGAGATGAAGGATGGGCGGAAGGTTGGCAATGGGTGTACCACGCCGCTCTTGGGGAACAAGGTGGCGATGCACTTGCGAACAGAGAAGTCGTCGGAGGAGCCGTTGGTGCGGATCAGGATGAACGCGGTGCTATTGCTCTCAAACTGTTCCAACACGCGGACCTGGATGGCCCTGATGCCACTCTCGATCTGCACAGGAGCGGGCCCAAGTTTCTGGCATCACTGTGAAGAAGTGAAGGTCACCCAGATCATCAAGCTTGGCCTTATGCACTCCTGATTTGAAAAGGTGCTGTGCTTCTCCTGCAGATCACACATATAGAAAGCATGTTTGGGCAGCCATGGTCAACAAAGGTGGTGACAGAGAAAGGATACTGAACTGCTGGGAATTGAGCCATGGCGATTGCACGGTGATCTGACGTCTGATCAGCGTCAGAGGTTTACGGTATTGTAGTGAGGAAAAGAAATTACAAAATTCTCCCGATTTTGGGGGATCTTGGGATTTAAAATTTGAAGTGATTCTTCCCACCAATCAATCACCTGACCTTCCTTGCCTCACCCTGTGACAATTCGAAACACCCTGAAACACTACAGCAAAAGTATTATTAGACCCAACTTTCACGCACATTTGCCTCAGACCAAACAGAAGATTTGAGTCTCAGGCTGCCAAAAAAGAATGGCACAGTGAAAGACTACTCGAGGAGTGTCAATAAAGCCGAGGAGCTTGTGTAACCAGAGTTTGTTACTGCAGAACTTGCAGCATTTCTCTGCCAATGGGTTGGTGTGGAAAGCAAAGAGCAAGAAAGTGGAGGCGCGGGGGGGGGGGTTTCCTTGGCAATATAGTATGGAAGGTAGAGGAGGGCTGACCTTGCGCATGGGATCTGGGTGGCCTTTCTTGACCAGCTCCAGCACCATATTGTGCTCGTACTGCAGGCAAACTCCCAATGCTTGTCATTGCGAATTGGTTCCCCTGACGATTTTGCTGATGAGGTGATGTGTCATGGAACCTGCTTGATCTGCTGGAGCACCTCTGAGTTTTATTGCCACCAGGGCCCATCCGATGAGATCTCAAAATTTCTACTTGAATTCCGTTCATTTGGGGGACAGGGCCATCAATCAGCACAGAACACAGCACAGAACAGAGCACAGAACACGCTCGAATCACAACAGCCATATTTATTCTTGAAGCTTCCGCCAGTGGTTCACCCCTCGCTCCCTGGAGAACTGAGCCTGTGATATTCCCCGGGGGGAAGGCTGTGCTCACCTCATTCAGGTCCTGGTTCTTGGTCAGCTGGTTCAGCAGGCGAGAGTAGTATTGCTTGCAGCTGGTTGCGTCTGGGAAGGTCTTGTAGCACAGCGTCACCGGAGGATCTGCAGGGGACCAGGGGTTGTCGGGAACCTCATCAGTGGGGCACATGAGGTGATCAGGTTGACTGGAACCTGATCCTGTTTCTCATCGATGCACACATGCAAGATGGACGGATTGATCCTGATCATCATAAATGGCAGCTCGCAAAGGGGACCCTGAATTTGGTGAAAATACAGACTGTATCTCAAGCATGATCAGAGTAGTAAGCGCGCCAACAGTGCCCCTTCTCTTGCAAGGGGGAACTCTTGCCCTCCATCTTCTTGGATGATGACCTTGGCATGCAGCTGTGACTTCGCAGCAAGTGAAGGGGCTGGGCCCTGAGGGTTGCACTCCCAGAACAGAATCACAACCGCAGCACTCATTGAGAAAGCAGGACCAGTGGCAGCAGTTCTCACCGTCTCCCATTTCCAGGCTCTTGGATGCTGCCAGAGGGTTGGGTTCACTGTCCTCGGCTGCCAGGGTTCCCGTCTCCCCCTCTGCCGGGGCCATTACCTCATCCTCCACGGCCTTCGCTGGGGCAGCCACCTCCTGCATGCCCCCCATTCAACCATATCCAATCCCACGTACAGTATGACGCAACACAGACATCGCCATAGGTCTCGCAACGCTGCAGATCTTACGGTGCTGCCCCCACACGCCCAAATGAGCTTCAAGCCCATATCGGTGGTGGTGGTGAGGCTGTTTCCGGGCCGCTCATGGATCGAGCTGTGCGGGTGTGTGACCTCTTTGAGCAGTGATGAAAGTCTGATTCCGGCGGGTGGGGATGAGGACCTGTGGAGTGTCGGCCGCGGCAGTCATCGCTTTCGCAGCCTCCACAGCATCCTTCGCTGCATTTGATGCCAGTGCCACCAGTGGCGTCTGCAGCACCGTCGTTGTCTCCCCTCTGATGTCTCAATCTGGCATATCTCGTCTATCATTCCGCTGCTCAATCATCCTGGTGACAGGTAAGCTTGCTTGGAGTGGCAACTCTGTGCAGATTTGGATGAAAATCTGGCAGTACTGAACAGGTGTGTATGGCAGAGGTCGTACACTCACGGTTGGAGGTGCAAGTACCTCGTTGCTGGCTGGCGCAGCCTGAGCGACTTGACCCCCGTCCTCCTGATCGGTCTTGGCCTTCTTTGCAGTGTTCTCGTCCACTGTAGCGGCTGCATGCCAATAACCTTGGACTCCCCGAATCTCATAAACCTTGTTGAGGACGCCAAAGGCGCCACACAGAACGCCATGAGATCAGGCATATTGGATTCTCATCAAATAATCATCATGCTGTATTGAGTACTCCTGATGACCAACAGTTCTGCTGAAGTGTCCAACAGAGGAAATGCAGGGGACGCGAATTACTTGACGGATACGAAGGGAATGGATTACAGAACCCACCTGCCCCTGGTTCATCCCGTGTTCGCTTCAGATTTTCCTGGGCAGTGTCAGCCATGGCGTCCAGTACAAGGTCAATTGAGGCCGTGCGGCAGGAAAAGGTACACCTGAACGGCCACACCACACGACAAGGACGAATGAATTGCAAAGCCCTTGCACTTTGCGTAAGAAGCTCGACTGATCCCCAACAACTTGGCAATTTGTATCGATGACCTTAAGTCTTCAAATGCTGAACGAGGCCGTACACCTCAATCATAATGATCGTGCATGCTGTTAGCTGATATCGCCAGTTTCTACTATCATTGAGCACAATGCTGGAACAGCACGGCTGGGAGGCTTGGATGGAACACCTCTCTCTGTGGCAAAGGCATCCACTACAGGCGTTCAATACACACGAGGGTGGATACGTTCTAGCACTTATCCTTTCGCTGCTTCTTCCTTTGCTGAGGAGGACACTGAGGGTCTTCTTTTGGGAGGTGAACACCTCCTGTGCATGCGGGAAGACAAGCTTGAAAGGGGGGGGACGCAAGCTTGGAAATGCGGGATTGAAAGGGAGAAATGCGAGTTGAAATATGCTTGTTGTCATCAAATGCACAGCAGGCTGTACTCAATTGTCTGCTGTCTTTGCCTTAAACGCTTCACAACTTTTCGACACTCAATGAAGAGTTGGCTCATGCCACTGCAGCCCCAAGGCAGGAGGATACTGTCAAATGCATATAAGAAGAGCGATAAGCCTGCAAGCGACGACACACTTGCGAAATGGAACGGTGTGTCTCCTGGGTGCTTATTGCTGGGACTGTCTGTGGCCATTGACACGTTGTATGCCAGTGAATGGATCCGGGATTCATCCTCTATGCATAACACAGCCGTCCAGTATTTGGAGGATCTAGTGAATCCTGAAAGTCACCACGTCTGGCAGAGTCGGCATGGAAAGCGACCTTCTACGTGTGCGTCGTGGCGGTGGGGATAGCCGCGGCCTGGCATGAAAGGTGTGGACCCCTCTCTTTGGCCAGAAAACTGACGTTTCTTCGATTCAATTACCCGCTGCTTTCATGCTCAATTTGATGACTGACCTTGATAGGGCTGCAGGTCCCTATATGCAATAAATTGTTTCAGAGGGTGCTTTGCCCAGGTGCAAGCAACCTCTTGCATACCTTCATTTGCAGGTTCGTGACAGACACGAGGTACTTCTGGATAGGCTGCAATCGTTTCCCGCCATGTAACTACAACGTTCCACAGCTGATGCGGGTGATGTACAGCCTGGAGCTGGGATTCTATCTGCAGGTTGGGGATAATTCCTCCTCGACCCAAGTCGTCAAATTCTAGGTCAGCAACTATAGGCAAAATTTGTCAGATTGACGAAGGCTGCAGCCTTTTCTCCCGGCCAGCCAAGTCCCTTTCAGTCCTGGGCTTGCCATCAGCTGTTACTCACTGTCACCTGTTGCACATAGGGAGGTCAGAGACTGGCAAGCTCAGGACCCTGTTTCTTGCTTCAGACACTGCCGAGCTCACCTCAAAGTATCGAAGGCCAGGGGTAGAAGGGCTGTTTGTGAGCAGAAATAGGAAGGGAGAAGGAAGGCTTTGCGCTGCGAAGTTTGCGATGTGGGCTGCACACAAGTATGCTGCTCCATGAATCCAGACCTACTTCACCCGAGGCAGTGCATCGGAGACAGCAAAAAACGTCCCATCACCATGCAGGCAGTCCCCTATCTAATTTTCTGGGAGGTGCGGCGCAAGGACTTCTGGGAGAACTTCGCCCACCACCTGGCCACCATCGGCCTGATCGTGTACTCCTACGAAGTCAAGTGAGCCACCTCTGAATGACATCGACCACAGCTCCCCCTGCAACAGCAAGCAGAGGATAGCTTGCTGGTGGCTGGCAAACGTGCGTGACTCACCAATCAGTAAATTGGCAGCTGGCGGGACCTGCCTTGTTGGTCTTTTCAGGATTTGGGGAATTGCATCGCATTTCATCCATGCGTTACTGTTCTGATCAAGGAGCAGCAGCAGCAAAATGTTGGTCTTTCAGGTTGCAGTTTTTTCAAGAAGACACCAGGAGACCGCGCAAGGTCGGAGTCTTGCTTGAACCCAGCAGCAAGCCCCACCTTCGCGGCGCCCTTCTTAGGGGTCAATTCCGAGGTGGGTGGGTTGGGGAGGGGGGGGGGTGGGTCCTGGTCTCATGGCCAAGGGAACGGGCACAACGCTGATCGGGAACGCACCAGCACAACACTGCCAATGCTGGGGGGGTGGGGAAACCCCCATGCATGAGGCAAGACTTTCAACACGCCATACCTGCCATGCAGCTTCATGAAGATCGGCACTATGGTGTTCCTGTGTCACGATGTGAACGACATCTTCATGGAGCTGGCCAAGCTCTCCAAGTACGCACGGCGAGAGGGCATGGCCAACGTTCTGTTTGCTGGCTTCGTGCTCTCCTGGTTCGCCAGCCGCATGTTCTACTTCCCGGCCTGGATCATTCGCAGCACATGGTCCGAACCCATCGATGTAAAGCCCCCCCGCCCCCGGCTTGAGACCCTCCATTCCGCAATTGTCTAGAAGAGGCGGACTGTTGTCCTCTGGGTTTGTTCATGGCATGCAGGGCTGCTCTCTGTCATTTCCGTTCACCTTCAGCATCGCAACCCCCACACAATATTAGGTGCAATGACTGCATGCAGCTCTCCAACAGCTTGCCTGTGAAATCCACGGCCTATCCACTGCATCGCAAGCAGAACAGATTCAGGCAGGAAACCACGATGATGTAAAGAAGGAATCAGCTGGGTCTGAGGCACTCAATCTGCCGAGATTCATCGTCCCGGTAATAGAAGCATGCAGCCTGCACTGAGATTGCTGGCTGACTGACTGACTGACTTTGCGCTGCAGATCATCGCGAAAGTCTACAACATCAATCCCCACCCCCACCACGAGATCTTCCTGTCCCTTCTGTGCTTCCTTTTTGCCCTGCATTCGTATTGGTGAGGCGACCTCCTCCTTCAGTCTTCTGACTCCTGCATGCACAGACCCACCCACGAACCAAAGGTAAAAACAAGCGTCCAGGTGGCGAGAGACCAAATATTCTCGCCTTCTGACAAGATTGTATTTTCTCAAAGTGCCACACATCATCAGGGGCAGTTTGTGCACCTGCCACAGGTGTGCAAGTCCATCCCAGGCATCTGCAACGGAGCCATTTCAGTTGCGTACGGAATTCCCTCCTGGTCATCCTGGACCTCCTTCCCTACCCTCTGATGGGACAGGAGGCCCAATCGCCTGATCGATCAAGACCCCTGTGGCGAAGCTGCTGGTCTGCAGGTCATACCTGATCCTTCGGATCGTGGTCAAGCAAGTCTTCCGAGGTGAGCTGGACGACATCCGGGAGGAGCAGCAGGCCACCAAGCTCAAGGAGGAGCTGGAGCAGAAGGTGCCCCGGGCAATGAAGAAGGGCTATTGACCAATGGCAGCCACCAGCGATGAGAGAATGAACGGCATTGCGTCGTGCAGCACTGTGGTGCTTTTTTGTGCAGTCCAGGCTGGCGCTCAAGAGCTGAAACTCTGAGTCAAGTAGGTGCTGTATGGGCAGACATGTTGTTTCGAGTTCAGTCTTACTGGTGGAGACACAAGGGTGGAGAGACGTTTGGGACAGGAGGTCGTGTACATGTGGACTTATTGCTGCAAGGGCCTCACAGTACTCTCTTTGCTCATTTATCCCCTTGGAATGAAGAGGGAGGTGTGCCAATTTCCCAAGGACTGGGTTTCCCAATGAGAGCTTGCATGGGTCAGACATGACAGCCCTCAAAACTGAGACGCATCGAAATGCTGATCATAGGCACAATGCGCTATGGCAGGAAGGAAACTGTGGATTACTGTGAGATAGCTTGTTTCTTTGTGCTTGCACTTGCTGAAAATTGGACCACAAATGTAGCTTCAAAGCTCGCGATGTATCAAGCAAAGGAGACATCTGGGTCCATTTGTGCACCTTAATGATTGCACTGCCAGCAGACAATAGCTTGTCAATGCACCCTCATGCTCAGTCAGGACACAGCATCACGCCATTGATACCTGGCTGCTTGGACTTGGCAGAAAGCTACCCCTAAACTCGTTCTCAGGTTCCAAGACAGGGCACAATTATTCTTTCCAGACGAGGATTCCGGCACGGGGCATCGTTTTGGGCTTCCTACTGGGCTTCCTACTGCCAAACCCAGTTTGCCTACCTAATAAAATATTACCTCCTTCCTCAAGCAGTTCAGAGCTAGTTGTTGTCACTTGTGCTGTTGCATCGTTTGTGCTATTTGCTGCTCTGCTGCAGCGGAGAGCTCCCCAAAACGTAGCCCCACCCGGCCGGAATGCTTCATGAACTTCTCGCAGCATTTCGAGACACACTGCAACAAGCGTTGTTTCAGCCTTGAACCAGCCTCTGCCATAGAGTGTCACAGGCCGCCTGTGCTTTACCTTCCCGTCCCCTGAGCGGTATGATCCTGTATTTGGATGATGAAATGTCATGCACGGCTCACAATCTATCATGTCAACCTTTTGAGCAAGATTTTGGAGCAGTTTGCGGAGCTTGTCCCCTTACCCACATATCGAATATCGCTGAAGGCAACGAAAGGGTTTCCAAGCTTGATGCTGAGACTGCCAGCAGTGAAGAAAAGTCCTGATCCCACCTTCTCTTCACCGCTGTCCAGATCTTTTCTTCTGAAGCTGTCGACACAGTCCTTGAAACACTTCTCTACGAGGGAATTGTACATTCGCAAGCTGCACCACAGATAGGGGTTTACAATCTTGTGAAGGAGCCACATGCGTAATAATAGATTTCCTCCCCCCTGGAGAGAGCAGTCTCGAATACATATTGCTGGATATCTCCTTCCTCTGATACCTTTTGGTGCCCAAACAAACCACAACTCTTATTTTTGCCATTTGGGCGCACATTGTATTTGTGGCAAGAGGGACAGGGCATCTGATTTGTTTCTCTCCCATATCTGGACCAAGGTGATTGAGGGGCTGTAAAAGGCAGGCACAATTCATTGATCGGGGAATGCGTGCCGAGAATGTGCTGGAGAAGAAATGGCCATGCAGCCAGTAAATATGTGGTCAAGATGGATAGCCTAGGTGCTTCATGGCATGCTCAATTTTGTGGCATAAAAGTGACCTATTCTACAGCAATTAGATATGCAGGCTCCCAATGCTATTCAATCACAGCAACTGTTGCGGCCGGAAGTTGACTGCCATACTCACATGTGATATTCTTATACCTGCTACATGCTGCAAAAGTGTGAGGCCATTTTTCCTCATAAACTAAGAACAAATATTACAAGTGATTCCGTGGTGGTACCTTGACACAGAGGAGTGGTCAGTGAAGTGTGATGGGACAATTATACTTCAAAAGGTTGCTCAATCTTGGGATCTGTTGCGTTTTGTTCGGATGATCCCATCTGTACAGTCTCCATTGTGGAGAGAAAGTGGAGTATTGAATTGAGCAAGAGACCATACCTGTCCCTTACTTGCATCTCCTCTATTTTTTGTAAAAGCTGCTGCTGCTGTGCCTGTGGCAGGTCTGCCATTCCCTCCATCGAAGCATTCATGATAGCGAATGCTAGTGCTCACCGCCACTCTATCTGCCAGTGCCCGTTCTTGCGGCTGAAGTTTACCAAGGTTGACCCTGCTCCTACTTGTCCCTGAACCTTTCTGGTCTTCTCGGAAGTGTAACTTTTGATGAGAGTGTAAAGAAGAGCAACGTGAAGCCAACGAACGTGAATCCCCAGACCCTAATTGCATATCGGCCATGAATCCTCATGAAAATCTCCAGCATTATTTGTAAACGTCGATCCACAATTTTGAACTCTTACCGTAATTTAGTTCCGTTAGAAGCTCATACAATAGGACATCTTCCAGCTTATTTAATGTGAGTGAGTTTGTGATGCGTAAGTGGAGTGGAAGAACAAGGGTGGCTGCTGTTTTGGCAGTGACCCTTCTTCTGTCAACGACTGTCCGAGGAGATCATGCTGAGTCTTTCTCTGCGAGTGAAGGCTTGAAGGTCCGCCACTCCTTTTCTTGTATTTGGAAACTCCGATGGCTTTCTCGTAAAATTCCCTAAACTCTTTGAACTCTGGCTTGAAAAGACCTTAGATAATGATGCCTCATTTTATGTAATGCTTGGTGTTTGCCGGCCCAAGGTAGACTTCGCATCGATGCCAGAATCACTCCTCTTGCAGTCCACCTGCAGACTTTTTGCGTCGAATAGCGCTGAAACTCCAATATTGTCTTTGTGGTTGTTACCGATAATTGTTTTCGGGACGTTTGCACGAATCGCCTGTACTGCATGCACAAGAAATGCTTGTCTCTCGGAGTATTGCCTCTCGCTTCACCTACATCTCTTTTGGAATAGTTGTTGGGAATGCACTCACTTTCCCGGAAACCCAACGGAGCTAGGTATTGCTCTACCCAATCAACTCTCAGTCAGACCAAGGTTTGGGCAGTAATAGGCCACTGAAGGCCTCAGGCTCGGTTTACGCTGGCACACCATAGTCAAGTGTGATACTGCTTATGCAGATAAGGAAAAGGACTTTCACTGACAGCCCACATGTTATAGTGTCCTTCTCCGTCCCTATGTAACAAACTCTGGAACGTGGTGAAACCTGGTGGTGGCTCTCATCATGAGCCTCCCTCCCTTATGCGTTTGTTTTCAGCAATATCAGAGCAGATACGGCCCATCAGCAGTGTTTCGAAAGCGGGCCTCTGCGTTGCAGGAATCAGTGAGTGGAGGCTTCAGGCAGCTGCTGCAGTCGAGCGTCGTTTTCAATCCCGTCACCGCTTCCCCCCCAGCCCCAGCACCAGCCCCTAGTGAGTCAGCTCACCCAGGGCAGCTGCCTTGCCCTCACTTGTCTTTCCCCTTCCCAAAGAGATGCTGATGAGCCAGTATTTTTGCACTGACATGCGTTCCCTAAGAGGCAAGCTTTATGCTCCAAGGCACCCATGCAAGGGTGACCAGCAGGAGTGTCTAGCTTGAGTGTCTAGCTTGTTGTCACTGTGCTTCAGAACCAAGTGCTCCTTTTGCGTGCAGCCTCCACAGAGCTACACCAGCGAACATTCCGTCCACACTGAAAAGAGGGATTCCTAGGGAGGTATGTCTTGCAGATGCAAATCGCTCAGCGGTAGCCCCTGCGCCAGGACCCGCGCGAGCCAACGCCACCACCAACAGCCCAGCGCCTGCCCCAGGGGTCAGGGTTCCCGCTCCCGCACCCCTCGCCGCGCTGGAAAACGGCACCCAGGCTCCGACCCCCGCCCCCGCACCGGCGCCGGAAACTCCTGCCCCCTCCCCTGCGCTTGAGGCCCCAGCCCCCGCCCCGGCACTCGAGGCCCCAGCCCCGGCGCCTCGGCTCGCCTCCACCACCCCAGCCCCTGCGCCAGCCCCCATCTCGGTGCCTGCTGTTGCTCCTGCCGTGTCCCCGGCAAATGCCCCGGAAGGAGGCTCGCTGACCTCCTTCTTGGACGGTGCCCAAGCTCCCGCCCCAGCCCCCGCGGGAAACTCGACGACCCCTGGCGTTGCGCCCGCGCCGGCTCCGAATTCGCTGACACCTTCTGGAGCGCCCGCCCCTGTGCCTTACCCGCGATTAAGTGGTGCTTCCGCCATTTCCCCCAATACCCACACCCCTTTCCCCCTCTTCAATCTGTCGTCAGAATGCACTCATGCAGTGTTGCTACTTGTGAAGCTACTTGCGAGAGAAAGAAGAGGTAGGGACAACAACAATAATAAGCTTTGCTAATTTCAGATTACATCTCAAATCACATGAGCAATACTAGACGGGGTATCATCATTCCTGGAGCCCTCATGTGAAATATGATCACAAAAATCTCCCACATTTCCAATGCAGATCTGGACCCTGTGTGTTTTGTTTGCGACTTCATACTCATGGGCCCTGCATGTCATGTCTGTGCTGAATCCATGAGCAGCTGCGCCTTGTTTCACAAGGCCTGTCAGCTGCTGCTTGGGAGGAACGCTGCTGTTTTATCAAGGCGAGGGTCAGGGGTGTGCGAGCCTCACTAGAGGGCATTCTGCATTGACATGCGGCGCAAAACATTGTACTGTGAAGCTTCTGTGACGCTGGCAAAGGGGACGGGCGGATGATCCTCACCGTGGCTTGCCCTGCAGAACAAGCGCCGGCTCCCGCACCCAGGCCTGTGGCTGCACCCCAGCAGGCCCCTGCCCCTCAGCCTTCAGGACTTGGAGCAGGTGTGGTTTTACCAAAAACAGAGGAATGGGGAGAATTGATTGGGTGCAGAACTGATGTGCTATTGGCCTGGGCTGCCATTGGTATTCTACCTGAAGTTATCAGTGACGTGTGGAGGTGCTTGGGCTTCAGCTTCATCAGGGAGGAAAGCACAGTATGACCCTGATCCGAGCTCAGACACAAGTGCCATGGACGATTGTAGTTGACAGTGCCCCCTGTCCGCAGGTCAAGCTCCAGCTCCCAGCAACCTGTCTTCTCCCATCCAAGCCCCGGCACTGAGTCCAGCCCTCAGCCAAGTCTATCCGGCATCTGCCCTGCCACCTGCAGTAAGCACTCGCTTCTCGCCCTCTCCCCGAGCCTAATACAATAAATCACTGGGAGCCTTCAGGTTGGGAGACAGGTCCAAATTTCCCCCACCCCAAGTCAAAATTTACGAACTTGGCCACAGGATCGCAGGTCTAGTCGCAAGATGGCATAGCACCTGTGGCCTCGCTTTCTTCCGGCAGCTTTGTTCTGCTTGCTGACACTCTGAATTGCCGGCAGGGTCCTGGGCAGGCGTCGACGCTCGTCACTTTGCCAGCAGCCGCCACCGCTGGGACGTCCACCATCACCCAGATTGACCCCACCACCGGCGTCGCCAGACAGGCCACCCCGGAGAGCATTTCTGAAGGCGGACAGCTGTTCTCTCGACCTGTGAGCACCACACCCTGTCCCCCTACCCCAAACACACACATGTGCCCAAAGCTCCTCACCCCCGGAAATTACATGTTGATGCTCAAGACCTTGGCTTGACACTCCTGGTTGTCGCCTTCCAGACGTGATGGAGGAGGTGGTGAGGTGACCTAAATCTTATTCTGTGCTTCTCTCTGACTGTCTAATTCTTGTGTTGATTTGTCCAAAAATTTGAATTTTTTGGGACCAACAGCCGCGACAGGGCCGTGCAGGAAACAGTATCTCTGAATGTCCTACCTGTCAAGACAAATTGAGAAAAAATGACTAAAAGCTGTCCTGGGATTGTTCAGGGGACCATATCTCTGATCGTCCAAACCTCCTCGCCCACCGACAACCTCCCAGCCAGCGCCGTGCGTGCGGAGGGGGGCACCGTGATCTCCACCTCCCCAGTCTCGGGCAGCGGTGGCCGCCTGTTCAACGTCAACCTGGCCACCGCCTCGGGAGCCAGCTTCCTGGCGGTTTCTACCCTGGCGGGGGTGGGGCTGGCCAACGGTCTGACCACCACCGAGTCCAACACTCTCAGGATCCAGCTCGATGACTCAAATCCCACGGTTCCCCTCCCCCCCCCCCTTCCTCTATTCAATCTCAAAGTAACCCATCTTCTTTTCCCCGCGTCACCCTCTCCCGCCCCGGCCCCCCTGGCAGGGCTCTCATTCCTTCGTCTTCTTGTTTGGCTCACATTGTGATGGATGAGCAGTGTCAAGCCCTTGCTTGCTTCTGATCTTAGAGAGGTGCAAGTGCTTCCTGACGACAGAAGCAAGCCTCATGTTGGTTGTTAGTGGTGACAAAGCTGATCTTCCTCTTTCGTTCTGGATGCTGCTCGCTGTTTCAGGGCTCACTATCTAGAATTTGTTCGCCAGAGTCCAGATCCAGAGCCAAGAATCTCTTTGACCAATTTGCTCTGCACCTTCTGCACCTGGGCAGACCACAATCACGTCTGGCTTTTGCTATTTTTCAGAGCCCACTAGCCAGGATTTGTCAGCGAGGAGCCCTGATCCAGAGCCAAGATTCTCTTCCACCAATTCACACCTGTGCAGACCACAATCACGTCTGCCTCTTGCTATTTCAGAGCCCACTCTTCACAATCTGTCAGCAAGATCCCCCATCCAGAGCCAAGAAACTCTTTTGAACGATTCACACCTGTGCAGACAACGATCACGTCTGGGTCCAAGTACGAAAGCGGGAGGACGGTTACCCCCTCCTTCACCATAGACTTTGGGGGCCAGGTGGTGCAGACCGACCCCCAGCAGCTGTACACCCTCACCGGCACGTCGCGCACCGACGTGGTGTACGACTACAGCAACGGCCGCATCTTCATCACGGCCTACATCCTGCCGGAGCAGGAGAACACCACCACCACCATCGTGTGAGTCCCCTGGTCCCTTCAATGCCGTGCATCTTTCCGAAGCCCTCCTTCTGACCCAGGTTTCTCCCTCCTCAGCGCCCGCCGTATATTCTTGACAATGCGGCAGATGTGATGCTGCGCTTCTGGGCGGCCTTCCCCTTTGGACCTTCGCATTACCCCGCCCTTCCCCCTTGAGTATTTTCCACAGCTCCCGCGCCGACCTATTTTCCTTGTGCATTTTTATCCATTTACCACTGCCACGCTGTGGACCCAGACACACTTGGAGCCACAAAAACAAGAATCTGCCGCAAATTGTGCCAGTGCCACCCAGCTACTTCTTTGTTGTATTCAGCAAGGGCCGAGGTCACCATTACCCCTGACAAAGTGTGGGAAATCTGAATCACATCTAATGCTGCAGGGTGGATGTGGCAGCTGGAGTCACGACCGACCTGGCTGGCAACCCCAACACGGCCGCCACCTACACCTACGTCTACGAGCCGAAGAGCCCCAGCTACACGACCGTGTCCACCGTCGTCAATTCAGTGGCAGGCGCTGCCATGGGGGTGGCTGTGGCGGCCCCTGTTGTGATTGGAGCCTTCAGCACAGGTTCTAAACCCCCTTCCCCCCCGCTGGAAGGGTCGTGCTGCAGGCTGTTGAATGTGCCTGTGTTTGTGTGTCAAGGGTTCATGACAATTTTCNCCTCCCCATGTCTTCCATGGATAGAGCTCCACTGTTATATTGGCTGAAAGGTGGCTTTCTGGTGGTTTGAGTTGCCGCCCTTATCTCGATGTATCGATCCTGTTGATGCCAGAGATTTTCACCAAAGGGGACCCCCCCTTTCCTCCCTAGCTCCCCCTCCGACTTCAAATCACTCAGCCTATACCAAAACTCCTGTTCCTGTAGGGGCAGCAGGAGCTGCAGCAGCTGGTGCTGGCACGTTCTACATGCTTCATATGCTCTACGGACTGCAAACTTTCTATCTGGCGGGGCGCATGAACGTGGCCAATCTGCCACTCAACTTTAGACAGGTACAGCACTATCGTGCAAGTGGCAGCACTGGAGTCGTCAGAATCCAGCACACCTGGCTTCATAGAGTTTGCATGTGAAAGCCAGCCCTTCCACTACTCCATCCAGATGAGACCAAACTGCTGGACGCCAAATTGCTTCAAGGATGAAAATCCTGAAATTCTTCTTATAAATCCTTGACAGAAGTTTGTCTCTCAAGGTTCCCTACCCTCTCGACACATGCACCATCGCCTGGAATTGTATTCAGGCTGGGTCCGATAGCTTTGTAAATTCCCGGAACAGAATGGCGAGCTTATCCTGCAGACGTCAGACAGCTTCTCTTGGACCGTGCTGAACTTCCGTGCACCCTGGGAAACGGCTAGGGCAAACACCGTGAGTGCCCAGCGGGCAAACACAGGGTTCCCCTCCACACCCCAGGGCATCTCCGGCACCACTGGGAGGAGGCTGCAGCAGCTCCTTGCACCAGCATTGGCTCCCATTGGGGTGAATCCCACCCCCCCTCTCCTCCCTTTTATTTGCTTGTGGCCTTGTCCATTGCTGGCGAGATCTTTGTTGGATTGCAGTGATATTCCTGTATCGTCCACATGAGGGCCTGTTGTAAACGTGATGGCTGGATGTGGAATTCAGTGCTTGACAAACACGCTACTATGTACGTAAGATTCTGGCTGGGACAATTCTGCGGAGACGGCAAAGGGTCTCAAGGGTCGTACCCGGGACATCGCATTTTTTTGGCGGACATGTTGAGACTTGTCGGTACATCTGTATGCATGGTGGTTCAGATATCTCTAGAAACTGCATCTCTGGGCACTGTAGGGAGATGCTTTCCCAGGCTGACACATACTCTCGATGCAATTTCTCGGTGAGGCAATGATGTAAAAGGATTGACGCCTGGATTCTGCTCTGCACAGCAGGGCTGGGGGGTGCTCAAGTGTCCAACAAAGTTTCTGACCGCCCTCGGTGAATTTGATCTGCAGGCAGACAACGGCACGATCACGCTTCCCAACATCAAGGGGGGCACCAGCCAGCTCGTGGTCACCTCCACGGGTCTCAACACAACCCAGCAGAGCTCGTCGGCCGATGCGGGGACCGTCAGTCAGCTGTCCACCCAGG